>MCJB01017311.1:222389-255037 GCA_002018475.1 Nicotiana obtusifolia | reverse complement strand
GTGTTGATCAAATGAAATATTATTTGATACTCCTGACGGAGGTGAATTTAGGATTTAATATTTATAGGTTCATCCTTTAACTTTTTTAGCATTGAACCCGTTATATTCTTTAAATTTATGGGTTTAGACCTGGTATTTGTTGCAATATTAATGAATTCTTCCATATAACTTTATCTACAACATAGAAAGTACTAGGTTCAGATAACCCGAGTGCTGCATCCACCTCTGACTGCTGATATGAAATTTTGTTCATTTGACGAGTTATAAATGTAGGCTCTTTTTTTATTTATAATAAAAAATGTAGACTCTTAAGTGCAATTTTGTACACCAATTGCCTTATGCAATGAGCTTGTTAGATCACATAAAGCTGGAATGTGGTATCTGTAGGGCCTGAATTTTCTCTGTAGGCTTCTGAAATTGCAGTGACTGATGACTTGCCAATTTACTTGGGTTGGGACTTGGAAGTGTCTTTTTCTTGTTTACAAACGACATATGAAGAGGTTTTCAATCTTGTTTTATGATTGGTGTCAGAAGAAATTTTCATTGAGCATTTTAATTTGCCTTTTCTTTTCTTTGCAAGGAATGCAAAAACTAATAGGGACTAAGCCATTTCCGGTGCTTAGATATCCTCACAATTTGCATGATGACATTTACTTTCTTAGACTTTCTTCATTTACTCATGGTTGTCAACTGCATTTTTTAGGTGCTGAAAGCAGCTTTGAAGACTATGGATTGAGTGAAGCTGATCCTGATGTTCGTGCTATAATTGACAAAGAGAAGAAACGTCAATTTAGGAGCTTAGAACTTATTGCATCTGAGAATTTCACATCTCGGGCAGTGATGGAAGCAGTTGGTTCTTGCCTTACAAACAAATATTCTGAAGGGCTTCCAGGCAAAAGGTGAACCTGATATTAATCATACATTTCTTCCTTACCCAGAAAACTTGTCTTCTTTTATGTAGCTTGTTTAATGACAAATTTCTAGTTCTTAATTTGTGTCAGATATTATGGTGGGAATGAATACATTGATGTGTTGGAAACTCTCTGTCAAGAAAGAGCATTGGCTGCCTTTAGTTTAGATGGAAAGCAATGGGGTGTAAACGTTCAACCATTATCTGGTTCACCAGCAAATTTCGCAGTTTACACAGCGGTTCTTAATCCACATGACCGGATTATGGTTAGTTTTAATTAGTAAGCAGTTCTTATTATTACTAATTTTTAGTTGCTGCATGGACTGACATTTGTATTGTCTTATTGTACCTCAGGGATTGGACTTACCTCATGGTGGCCACTTGTCCCATGGATTTATGACTTCTAAACGACGAGTTTCAGCCACCTCTATTTACTTTGAGTCCATGCCTTATCGACTTGATGAATCTACAGGTAAATGCCTTATCGACTTGATGAATCTACAGGTAAAAGTGTGCTACTTTAACATATTGGATTTGGACTGTTAACTAGAATTATTAGCTGATGGGAAGTTTGTGTTAACTCTAAACAGGCATTCTCGATTATGAAATGCTTGAGAAAACTGCGAATCTTTTTCGGCCAAAACTTATTATTGCTGGTGCTAGTGCATATCCACGTGATTTTGATTATCCTCGTCTGAGAAAGGTATCTGTAATAATTAAATTTGTTATATTCATAACATCATCTTGTTCTCTTTGTATTTGGCATCTAATATTATGCTTCTTATGTCTTGAAAGATAGCAGATGCTGTCGGAGCTTTCCTAATGATGGATATGGCTCATATCAGCGGGCTTGTTGCTGCCTCTGTACTTGCTAATCCATTTGAATACTGTGACATTGTCACTACTACTACTCACAAGGTACTGTAATTCCTTGCCGAGCTAATAGTTTTGTGCTCAGCACATCCCTCCCTTCCCTGCTCCTTAAAATAACTGTCAAATAGTCATACCAATTATATTTTCATTGAGCTTCTCTCTCTTTCTCTCTCCAATGCACTTCTGCTGTTAGATTTCCAAATATCTGTCAAGTCTGGTTATTCTCTTTTCAATTTTTCAAAGTAAGATATAACAATAGAAAGAATTCTTTAAAGTAAGATATATGAGATTAGCCTGGTTTTAAAGTTATACATAAGGCGGAGAATTAGGCCCTCTGGACAAGCGTTCTCTTTGAGTGTTACAGCTTACAAACTGTGTGCAGAAGTCCATGTATGGAGATGTTCTAATTATTGGTGGAACTGTAGTGTTTCTTCTTGCAAATAAATGATCAAAATCCAAATTGTACAGTGAACTAGATCGGTCTGCACACATAGGAAAATGAAAGATGTTACGTCATGTTGTGTTTGAGAAATGTGTGCTGCATCATGCAGTATAAATTAACTTATAGATTGAAATTTTCAGGAAGACTACTAACTCTATCTTTAAACTCCAATATTTTAGTAGTTACAGACACGGTTTCTTGTGTGCTAATATCTGAGTCACTATGGCCTAACTTGGACTTGTCTGTCAGTCTCTTAGAGGTCCTAGAGGTGGAATGATCTTCTTCAAAAAAGATCCAGTTCTGGGTGTGGATCTGGAATCTGCTATAAACAATGCTGTTTTTCCTGGTTTGCAGGTAAGTTCATTTTTCTTTTGATTATCCATCCTTTTGTTTTTCCTATTCGGAATAAGGCCATGCTAATACCTTACCAAAGCTAAGAACAGCTTTTCCTTTTGGACTCTATATTATATTGTTTGGATTCTCCGAATTGAGCTGGCAATGATTGTTTCTCTCCAGGGTGGACCCCATAATCACACAATTGGAGGACTAGCCGTTTGTTTGAAACATGCCAAATCACCCGAATTTAAGGCTTATCAGAACCAGGTAAGAATTTTTGGCTTCTTTACCCAACACTGTCTCCATCTGTACTGGAAATGTCACTCCATTTATTATTTATTTATCTTGTAGGTGGTCTCCAACTGTAGAGCTCTTGCAAGCCGGTTAATGGAATTAGGGTACAAGCTGGTCTCAGGAGGGAGTGACAATCATTTGGTTCTTGTCGATTTGAGGCCTCTAGTGAGTTTTCTGGGTTCTACCTTTCTTTTCCATTTTCCTTTGCATAAATACTCAATTATTGCGTGGGATAGATTTGTGATAGTAATTAAGAAACTATCAGATTATATTAGTAACATCAATTGCAATCTATATACTAGTTTGGTTAAAGTAAATTTTCAGAAAAATTATGGTTAGTTAATCTTTCTGCACTGCTGGCTGTAAGCACCAGAATCCCTCCAATCGTATCTGATAAACTTGCATAGATTAACAGTGTTCATATTTCAATAGGGAATTGATGGTGCTAGAGTGGAGAAAATACTTGACATGGCATCAATCACTCTCAATAAGAATTCAGTACCTGGTGAGTGTAGCTTATGCAGTTAATTGTCATTTTCTGAAGTTCCTTTTGTATTTACACTGTCAAGTCGAAAACTATAGGTGATAAAAGTGCACTAGTACCTGGTGGCATCCGCATAGGCTCACCGGCCATGACCACTCGAGGTTTTACAGAGAAGGAATTTGTAGCAGTTGCAGATTTTATTCACGAGGGTGTGCAAATTACTCTTGAAGCCAAGAAATCCGTCTCTAGTTCCAAACTCCAAGATTTCTTGAAGTTTGTTACTGCCCCAGATTTTAATTTGATTGATAGGGTGTTGGACTTACAAAAAAGGGTTGAAGCTTTCACGAGCCAGTACCCATTGCCTGGTTTATGAAGTGGTATTGGAAGGCCGAATTGCCTGATGACAATACAGCTGCCATTTCCTATCTCATGACCCCCAGAATTTTGAAATGTGCTATTTAGGATGTTTTAGGATGAGTCATTGCATTGATACCTATACTAGTTTGCTCTCTGAAAATCATCTATGTTTGTTCTTCTTCTGGAAAAGTGCAACAGATTTATATTTGCGTTGAAGCCCAAAATAGGAGTTGCTGTTGTAAACAGTTGAATTTCATCGGAATTACTCTAAAAGTACATGGATATTGTAGTTCAGTTTTGTCAGTCTATTGGAATTTAAATATCTAAAATGCTACGTATGTGATTTAATGCCAACGTACAAAAGAGTGCATTTTAAATCAGGTTTATGATTGTCCTTCGTTAAAAAAATTGCAACCGATCAGACAGATTTTGTGGACTTGAGCTCATATGTGGTAACAGATCAAAGTTACAAAGTTGATATTCTATTTCTAAGAAAAATTACTTTCAAAAATAATAGCATGCGAAATGTATATATTTTGTATGTTAAAGAATATACATATTTTATACATAATCAGTACAATTAGACCTCTCTATAACAGTATTCCTATATAACAAACAGCAACGTCCATATTTATAGCAGAACACTCTTTGTAAAATTACCCATTTATAATAGCCATATAGAATCTTTAAGATTACTAATAATAACTCTAAAAATATGCACACAATCTTTTCTATTAAACAAAATTTCTATCTTGCGTAAGATATAAGATTTGAAGATTTGCACATGATATCTTTTTTATTGGACAAATTTCAAAAAGTCTTTAGATTTTCTTCAAGAGAAAACTATTGAATACTCTTTGAAAATTTGGACGCGAACCTTCTCCAATTCAAGCGTTATATTGCTAGTAAGAGAATAAAATCTACAAAACAAGCTACAATTATAAAATTCTTCCATCGATCTTGAAAGAATTTATTTTTCTAGGTAGTTTTAAAATATTTGCCTTAAATCTTTATACGTTTAGTAATGAATTTATTAGTAATGTATTAGCTTTATTCAATATTTAATGGCAGAATAGCAAAAGAGACACTCATACTTGTACCGTTTTGACATCCTGATCCCCATATTTCATAGGTTTTTATCTAGACATTTCAACTTGATTAAAACAAATATTTTAAGCACTTCTTTTCCTCCCCCAACCCCTTTCCTTTCGTGATCCTCTCCTCTCTACTTCAGCAGCCCCTTCCCCTCTTCTCATCTTCTTCATCCCTTCCCTTACCCGTCGTAACCCCCTTTCTAGCCCTCTCCCTTTTTTCCCCTCATCCTCCATTTTTATCGTCTTCCCACCACCATTAAACAACCACGCACCAGAAATCCCAAAGGGGGGCTGGCATTGCGGCGAATTGAAAGAAATCTTCGAGCGGCGGCGATGGTGATTGTTTGTAGTAATGATTCTTCTTCCTTTTTAAGTGGGAGAAAATGGCACAGTTCACAAAACTTATCCTGTTTCAATTTATATTTTACCCTTTAAACAACTTGAGAAAATTTCAAGGACACTGTCACCATTTCTGCTGAAAAATTTGATCCTTTATGAAAAAGAATTTTTTTTAAGTTCTTAAAACTGAAGGAAAAATGATAACTTTTTTTTGTAGGTGAATGACTTGAATAGCCTTGAATGGCTATCTCATTTTGTTGAAGACTCACCATTTTATGCATTTTGTGATGGGTCTTATTAGGATTAAAGGTACAAATGGAGATAGTGTCATTACTCATAGAGCGGACAGCCATGGGAGCTGCTGGGTCTAAGCTTGGTAGCATATAAAACTAATGATGTGGCAAGAGAAAATAACAATAATTTTTTAATAGATAACATATAAAATGATATGGCAAATAATGTGGATCTGATGTGTCATCCACGTCAAGCAAGTGAGGAACACTCATGGTCACGTGTTTAAAAAATTAGTTTTGATCGAGTTGAGGTGTTTAGATGAAAACTCATAAAGTTAGAGGACCGGGATATCAAAATGGTACAAGTACGAGTGTTTCTTAAGCTATTCTGCAATATTTAATTAGTGAAATATGCATACTTTTGAGATTTTAAATTTGAATAATTGACTTATCTTTCATATGCAATGTTAAAAAAGAAAAAATAATTGATTTTGGATAATTTTTATTATAACAGCCAAAAAATATTTAAATGTCAAATGTTGTTATAGGTGTATAGCAGCCATTCACTATACAAGCAAAAAAATATCAGAACAAACGAGACTGTTATAGAGAAGATTGACTGTATATATTTTTTATATATTTGGCTAGCTAATATAATTATTAATGTAAGTTGCCCTTGATTCTACCACTACGATTTCAATAAGAGAGTTCATGGATTGCCGAGTATTTAAACTTGCGTTATTGCTGTTAATACAAAAACTTTGATGATATAAAAGCCGAGACAATTAGAATACATCTAATGAAGATGCATTTGGTTAATAACGTAGATTAAATTTAAATGCCTGTTGCAAAATTACCTGTATTATGAACGGGTGAAAATCATTTTCCCCTCCAATATTCGTTTTAAAATTAAACTAACTTCACCTATAACCCTTCTTTCCATCAGGTGATCTATTTTTCTCTTTGACATAATCAATCCACTCTTCTATGTAATTTTATTTACAGAATTTAACCCTTGAACGTTGTGCAAATGTGTAAATTTGTCTCTGTTAATAGTTGGAGTCAAAACTCATGCAATTATAAGATTGATCCAAATTTGCCTCTTTTTCACTAGCAGCGGAAGCTTTCCAACATCTCAGCCTTTTGTACAAGTGAAACGTTCAAAATGCTTCTAGTATTTGTGTAGAGCTTTTTGAGATAACTGTATCGGTACAATTATGCTTTGAAGATTTTTAGTTACCAAAAAAGACAATCATTTTTACGTGCACTATGCATACTAGTGCCTATATAATTTTGATTGCTTTCATGAATATTTTTAAACTATAATTCAAACACTTATCACAAGTATAAATAGTAAATGCTTAAGCTGTTGTTACCTCAATTTTTAATATTTACTTTCTATTATATACATTGAATATATATCTCAGAGTAATCATTACCCGTTATTTTGATTCATGTAAATAAAGTTTTCGATTTTGTTTGTTAGTAGCAAAATTATAATATGGGAAAATTCAAGGTAATCTGAAATCTTGTGTTTAGCTCATTCTCTATTATTCACGTTCTTATTATGTTCCATTATGTTCACAACGGGATTGGATTTTTTTATTTTTTCCCTGTTAGAGCTACTCTTTGTTTGTTTTTTACACCAACGATCTTTGGCACAAGCACCGATCCTTGAATAAATTAACAAAGGCGACAGCTCAAACCCAATCAGTATTTTCTAATTGGAATTGAAATTTCACAGAACACTCAGAACTCACAACAGGACGTTAATACATTGATCGATGTATATGACTTCAAAGACTTGAGTGATTCAGAGAAAATTGAACCACAAACGGCGGAACTTTGGACCTAAGAAATCGCTCACTTGAGTTTTTTGCTAAAACATGTGCCATCTAAAACTATTATGAATAATATGTATCATCGTTTACTGAACCATTCCGTCATGAAAAGGGTCAAGTGGTTCACCCAATAACAATGCAATTCTGATTTCCCTGACGTTTACGAGAGACCAATTCACATATAGGCAATTGATCCCTGCTTTTATCATCAGGTTTTGTAAAAATCACAATTCAATAGATGAAGCTCAGAAGCCAAGCGTAACAAGTGAATTTCATCGAAGATCCAAGCTGATCCAAGCTTAAATTAGATCTTCTTACGTGTTAGCAACTCATCATCGCCAAAATAAAGGAGGAAAATTAACACACAAATAATTTGGCTACTTTTAATTTGAAAGAATGCTTAGCAACAAGCAAGAACATCCTTCAATCGTGATAAGCAGCTTTTTATAGGCACCGTGCAAAAGGTAGTTTTTTATAGAAATAAATAAACCCCCGTTGTCTGAGAAGTGCCTCTTCTCCCCCAAAAATCAAAATTCTAAAAATAAATCTAATGTACCAAAAAATATTGTGTCATAAGAAAACAATGCTTCTCATGGGTCTTCAATTTGGATATTTGTTTATTTAGGCTTCATGCGGCAGACGGGTTACCATTAACTGGTACTTGCTGCTGACTCTTTTGTGAAGCCATTTTTTTTACATTACAATCAAAATCACATAATATAACAAAAATACTTCATTTTGCGTATATATTTACCTACAGATAACTGAATAGATGCTAATTAACCTAATATTATCCGAAAAACAGAATGATGAAATAAAATTAAGGGAAATACAGGAAAAAGATATAGAATAAGAAAAAAACTAGTTACCGACAACAGTCAAAATTTGAAGAGGAGCAGACTTAGCAGATAGGTTGCTCAGGCGGAGCAGAGGAGAAGAAAACGCAGTCAAGTTAAGTGGAGTGGCATTGGTGAATGTTTATTTCAGGGTAGGCTTTACTACTGTTTATATAGCGTTTACAGAACAAACCCTAATACGGAGAAGGTTTTATAATTGCAATGAAGGACAAAACCTTTGCAGGTCTTACACATCGCTACTGCTGTTACGTCGGTAGTGGTTACCAGGCCTTCACGTTTTAAAGAAGAATAAGAGCAAACGACCCTGAACCTTTTATGAGTTCGTGAATAAGTCCTTATTTTTTTTAAACCTTACTCTAAGCCCTCGTTTCGCCATAAATTTTGTCAAGTTTTTTTCAAAAAATATTTGACAAAACCTCTTTGTTTATAGATTTTATTCATATCTTGGCAAATTTTGAAAATAAAATTTCAAATCCCAATACTAGCTCTGCACATGTTTTTGGCCCAAAATATTACCCTTGAATTTTTTAATAATTTTAAAAATTACCTCAAACTTTTGTATTTAAAAAATTCACAATTTATTATGACCCAACTAATCCACCAGCTAGTTACTATCATTCTTTTGGACTGATGGGTCTTGTAATATTATTGCAATTTGATGAATTATAGTAGCTAGTAATTGTGTTATTAAAATATTAGGTTGTGATTTTAGAATAACGTATTATCTAGTTCACTATAAAAATGATAATTTTGTGCCAAACTTATCTATATTCAAAAGTATGATTTGTGATAATAATAATAATGACTGGCATCAATGAAGGTTCTGCATATACACTATTAGCAAGTTGTTTGTTTGATATTTTTGGGCATTTTTTGATAATTTTTAAAATTTATAGGTATAAGTTACGCTTCATGTTTTATCAAGAAAAAAAAAAGTCAAAAATATTTTGAAAAATTATGTCCAAACAGATTTTCATTTTCAAACCAAAGTTCATCTAAATCAAGTTTTTGAAAATAAATTTGAGAATGTGTAGCGAAACGCTAACTAAGTGTTTCATAGGTAGAAGTGAACTCCTATTTCCAAGTTTTGCTAATAGATTGTTTGTGTGGGCTAAAGAGCAATTATCTTATCTTCCTTCACATCCGTGTTCCGTTGATCCATTTTATGTAAAAAAACAGTAACTGTATTTCGACTTTCGACTATTTGAATATTAAAATCGACAAGAATGAGTTATGTGCGTAGAAAATTTAAAAAGTTATTGATTGTGGTTGAAGTTAAGCGGGTAATGTTCTATTGCGTTTATATTATCTATTCTTAATGATTATGTTGGTTTCGTTGAGAAAATTGAATGATCATCATTGTTAAATTTTATTGAACTTAGAAAATATGGCGAAGAAGACACAGTAGATCTATTAATTTCGTTTTGGGTTCAATGCATCCAATGAACATTATTGAAATTGGTATTAAAAAGTTGAGTCATTTGGAGTTTATTTTAATCAATTTTAAATCAAAAAATATATTGGTAAAAGTTTTAAATGTACAAGTTATGACGACCCATCCATCACAATCTGTGGTGATTAGTTAGAATTAGTGAACTATTTTATCAAAGTTATGATATTTGTACTACAATCATGAGATCTATTAGGACATATGAACAGGGTTTGTAACAAGGTAAGTTTTGTCAATCTATCAAAAGTTGTGACGGTTTATCAAAGTCTTTGCAGCCTAATTCTGATTCGAAAGCTATTTTTGCTAAACTTATTTAAATAAGGTCAAAACTTAAAAGTGATACTAAATAATCCTATTTGTGCAAAACCACCCCTTACAAGTTGGGTTGCTATTGCCATGCAATTTCACTTATATAAGTTAACCCCAATTCATTTTAGAGGAGTTGGTAAAAAGAAATTATATACTAAAGTATCTAGAATTGAGGGTTAGTTCGCTTGGTAAAATTTTTGCCATCCACAATTAAGGTGGAGCGTATTGATATCTCAACAGGAATAAAAGCCTACTTTTTGAGGTAGCAGTGTAAATGAATATTTAAAAATCGATTAAACCGATCGAATCGTACCGTACAATATCGAACCGAACCGATTTACAGGTTTTTTTTAAATAAAATCGTAGGTTTTACTATAAATTTATAACTGTATTGATAATTAGGGTAGATTTTTTATTTTGTAAAAATAAACCGAAAAAATCTCGAACCGTACCGAATAAATTTATATGTATAAAATATATTTATATATTAAGTTTTAAAATAATAAAGCATTAAATTTTTTTCTTAGGCCTTAGAATTATAAAAATGGGTACAAGCCAATAAGTAATTAAACTCAAAATTCGAATTCCCAAACCTATTATGCTACTACTATTTAAACTAAATTATTTACAGCATATTCATTAGTAAGACACAAGGTATTCTAGCGATTATGAGTAGCAAACTGCAATGTGTTGAATATATTTTCTTTCATATGATTTAAATTTATCTTTCTGAAGAAAACTTATTCTTTAGTCCCAACTTGGTTAATATTTTTTTATTTATGTAATTTATATTTTCTTTGTCTTTGCTTAGTGTGATGACCCGATAGGTCATTTATAGTTTTACCCTTCATTTTTGTGTTTCGAGGCCTTGAATAGCTCCGTTTAGCCTTTTCCGATTTCCGTGCGCAGTATGTCTCCTTTTTTCGGAAAGTTTTTATGAGAAAATTGATTAAAATGTGAAATCATGCTTTAAAACTCATTTGAGTTGACTACGGTCAACATTTTGTATAAACGAACCGGAATCAGTATTTTGACGGGCCCGGTGGGTCTGTATCGTGATTTGGGACTTGGGCATATGCCTGGAATCGAACCCAGAAGTCCCCAACTTGAATTAACGTAATTTGTTGAAAACTAATAATTTAAAGGTTTAAAGAACTCCTAAGTTTGACCATAGGTTGACTTTGTTGCTACCGGATTTATATTTCAGTTCCAGAATATGGTATAGGTTCATTTCAGTTTTTATGACTTGTCTGCAAAATCTGGTACAATACAGAGTTGATTTGACGTGATGTCCGCCTGTAAAATTGCATGTTCTTAAGTTTCAATGAAAAATTTCATTCGTTTTGGTATCTGATTCGTAGTTCCAGATGTTACTTTGGTGTTTTGATTGCGCGAGCGAGTTCGTATTATATTTTTGGACTTGTGTGTATGTTTTGTTTAGAGCCCCGAGGGCTCGGATGAGTTTCAGATAGGTTGCGGACTGATTTTTGAACTTAGAATATGCTGGTGCATCATGTCTGCAGATCTCGCATTTGCGAGGACCTGTTTGCAAATGCGAGCCTCGCAAATGCAAGGTAAGGCTCGGATATGCGAAGTTGGTGGGGGTTGGGTCAGCTTCGCTTTTGCGAAGTTACATCCGCAGATGCGATGGGGGCAGGTTCGCATTTGCGAACATTCATTTGCGACTAAAAGAGAACTGGGGCATACTCGCATTTGCTAGTCGATTGTTCGCATTTGCGGGCAGCCTTGGTTCACATTTGCGATAAATTCATCGCATTTGCGACGATAGCAGGCTCAGTGATTTTTTCGCTTTTGCGAAGGCAATTGCGAACTATGTGTCGCAATTGCGATAACTACAACTGGGTAAAAGAGGGGGGAAATGGGATTTAGCTCGTTTCTCACGAATTCTCAACCCTAAACACCCTAGAGGCAAATTTTTCAAGAGATTTTCTTCCTAAATTCATTGGTAAGTGACTTTAATATATGTCTTTTCAATTACCCATTACGTTTCATATGTTTTTAACATCAAATGTAGGATTTTTATGGTAAAAATTAGGAATTTGGGTAAAATTAGAGGTTTTTGTAAATTTGGGATTTAGACCTCGAATTGAGGTCGAATTTCGAAACTAATTACATAACTGGGCTCGGGGTGAATGAGTAATCGGGTTTTGGTCCGAATCTCAAGTTTGACCAAGCGGATCGGGAGTTGACTTTTGTCGACTTTCTGGGAAAAGAGTAAAGACCTTAACTTTATATATTGTAATTTATTTCCCTAGCATTAATTGATGTTATTGAGTCGATTTTGGTTTGATTCTATTGATTTGGAGGCGGATTTTAGAGGAAAGACCCCGGTTGAGCTTTGATTTGATTGCGGAGCACGATAAGTGTAGTGGTTAACCTTGACTTAAGGGATTATGACTTATTTGCCTATTTGCTGCGTGATTAACGTGTGGGTACACCATATATGTGAGGTGACGAGCATTTATGCATTGTTGTTGGGATAAGGCATGCGGGTGGAACTTGTTTCCTTGTGATTTGTTACCTTTTTAATTATGATATTCATGCTTAGGTTAGATTATTACTTATTTGATCATTCCTTCCGTAATTATTGCTTAGTTAGAAATGGTTGAGTATTTTGGAAGTTGAAGTTTGGTATCATGGCATCATATTTGATGTAAAGTACATTCTCCGCGTTGTTTATCTCCCGAATTTATATTATCTTTACTAAATGGTAAGGAAGAGTGTTAAAGATCGATGTCGTGCCATTGCATTTATCTCATTTATTAATTAATACATAATGAGCAAGAGAATTAAAGCACGAAGGGTGATGTCGTGCCATTTATATCATCTATTCATTGTTACATGGTGAGATGGAGAGTAAAAGCACGAAGGGTGATGCCGTGCCATTCTTCCCAATTATTCATTGTTACATGGGGAGATCGAGAGTAAGCACGAAAGATGATGCCGTGCCATCCTTATACCATTTGTTTATCTGTCTTCATTGGTTGACGATTTATTTGGCTTTCACGTGATGTCATACCTGTCTTAGTTATCTTATCTTTTCCCCCTTTCGCATGTCCCCTCCCAGTTGTACATTGTTAATCTATATTTTGGTTGTTGTTTTGTATATCTATATATGTTGTACAGGTTTCATTACGCGAGTGTCCTGTCATAGTCTCGTCACTACCTCGTTGAGGTTAGGCTCGACACCTGCGGAGTACATTGGGTTGGTTGTACTCATACTATACATCTGTACTTCTTGTGCAGATTTTGGTATTGGTCCCAGCGGTGCGTGAGGTGTGTCAGCTCGGATCATTGCATACGGAGACTTGAGGTAGATCTCCTGGCGTCTGCAGAACTTGGAGTCCCATTCCTCTTCCCTCTTTTACTGTTCTTTTCTTTCGAAACAGTTGTATTTTTTTTAGACTTTGTTTGTAGAACTTCTAGTTACTCGTGTACTTGTGACTTCAGATCTTTGGCGGTTGATATTATTACATGACTTATGCTGGTGTTGTATTAGATTGAATTTCTATCTCTCATATTATTTATCATCATTTTGTTTAAACTGTTAAAATTTGGCTATTTAACTATCTCACGTCGGCTTACCTAGCAAGTGGATGTTAGGCGCTATCACGACCCCCAGGTTGGGATTCCGAGTCATGACTCTTAGTTTCTTTTACACTGTTGTAGAATAGTTGATGGATTTATACTCTGATCATTTTCATGTTTTCTTAGTTCATCACCCATTAAACAGTTAAATATCTAGAGATTTTTGTGAAATCCTATACAAGTATGTATGTTATTGCATTCAACCTCTACCAGTGTCTTTTGCATGATATTTAAAAAAAATATTAAAAATTAATCAAACTGTACCGATACCGAAGAGAAACCGATATGATTGGGATGATTTTGGAAAATTTAATTTTGATTATGCATAATAAAATAACCGAAAAATTAGTATAATATAAATTTTATAAAAAAATCGGCCAAAACTGAACCATTGTCAGCCCTAGTTCGAGGTACTTCACATTCAAAATATACGGTAACTACCAAACAGAGATCCTTTAATTTCGCCTTCTTAGTATGTTCGAGTTGCGACGCACATTTTCAATCCAGAGTGTGTATCAATTGGGAATCGTTGGTTGATAAATTCAGCATTTAATTCGGAAGACTTGAAATTAAGTTTCATCACGAGCCAAACAACAAATAAGTTTGGCTCAGAGGATGTAGTGAGCTCATCATCAAAAATCAAAACATCCTCTCAAATTCCGGTAAAGATTCCATCCAATCTTTCATTTATCCTTTTTCTGATTTTGTTGAATTTATTCTTTCATTTCACTCCTTCACTCTATTTATTTCTAAAAATATTTTATTAGCCCATTACCCAAAATAATAAATACTACATAACGACCCGAAACATTAAGTTGAATAGCCGTTTAGTTTTTTCCTTTGACAATAAAAGTTCATATAGCCGTTTGGTTTCTTTTTAACATACCCCACATTTTGAGCGACTCTTTCCTCAAAGGTCAAAGCTTCTTCCCAAGGTAAAATTTCCAGCCTTTCTTCAGTTCATGACATGGTATAGCCATTTGCTTTTTCCAACTATCTTCTCCTAATAATTCTCCATTCTTCCTCATAATTCATAATTATGATGATATTTAATGTGTATAATTTATGATGATATTTAATGTGTATAATTTCTAATTATTAAATTGATAATTAATCTTATGCCTATTGGTGATGAATATTGTGCATGCTCTAACTTGCTTACTTTCTCTTGCTCTTCATTATTTTCTTAGAATTTCGTACTCTTTTCTTTCAGAGTCTGGTCTTCAGAGGGATGATTGGTGATAAGGGTTAGAATTTGTAGAATGTGTTTTTCTTTAATCTCAAGAAAAATGGAGAATTGATTGGCCTAGATATGATATTTATTGACGAAAAGGTACCTACAGGATTCTTATACTTTTATATATAGATTCTGGTTGTGGCTTTTAATTTCAAAACACTTACCTCTTTTCTTTTATCAGCAAAACTTGATACATGCTACAATCAACTATACAACCAGTTCAAGGATAAGTTAAGTGAAGGTTGTTTGTTTGTTATCAAGAACTTCAAAGTTGTTGAAAGTAGTGGATATAGGCCTGTTGAAACTACTTTTAAAATAGTTTCTTACTTAAAACTGTATCAAAAGTCAAGAGAAAGATATTGTTAGTATTTCTATAAATGGATTTCAATTTATCAAACCAGATACGACTCAAGTGTGAACAATAATACTGTGTTATCAGGTATATTTATTTTTTTATTATATCTTTTAAATATTCTTATAATTTTGAAATAACTACTTTATGCTTTCATTTGTAGATGTGGTGGGTTGTTTGTGCAGAGTTGGAGACTGCTGGCTTGAGGTGAAAAAAAAGAGACATTCAAGTTGTTACTGATTAGTGAGTCATCTCTCATTTTATATAATTTGTAAATCCTTCAGAACTTTTATATCCTATTATGTTTCAATGCTTCTTCCTCAAATGCGCTCTCTTGGTAGAGTAAAATCTTTCAAACTTATATGTTAGTTTGTTTCGGGAAAAATGGGCATCCTGTCTGTTGGAACCAATATTGCCTAAACTGAAAAAAAAATCAACTGCTCTTTTACTAATTATTCTATTGTATATATCTTTTGATTATATTTAGATGAATCATATGAATTTTTCCTCTGATAGAGTCTGATTCATCTTTTTCTTGTAGTTCTATCAAATCAAAAATTACTTTATGAGAAGAATTTGGTGAAAAATTCGATCCTTATTTGTATAAGAAGGATTCTGGCCCATACATCGTGACAGTAAATACTATAACAGTTAAATAATTTCGTGATAATTATTTTAGATTTAATGATTAAAAGTTATATATTCTAATACTTTAAATATTAGACTAAAGCTATTTATTATTGCATTTATTGTCAATAGGTGAGGTTAGCTTTGCCATCACCTACACAAGCAAAATATATGTAAATCTCGATGTAGACTACATAACTTCTTTGATCCAAAAGTTTGTAACCATGTCTGCTGGAGTACAAATTATTGAACGCTCTAATGTTAATATCCTTCTGATTGAGGAAGAGATGTTTTTGAACATGATGAACATCAAGGAGTTATTGGGTTATTAAATAGAGGTTCTTTTCCTATTTTGCTTTTTAAGTTTTACGTTTCTTGAAATTGCAAGATGCTTTTAATATATAGTTTTTTTTAAATGCTAGGAATACAATGTTTAGATTACAAAAATAGACAACTATTTTGGTTGGTGCTATATTTCATGCAATACATACTTAAAGAAAATCGTACCTGCAAATGGTGTCTATAATTGCCATATTTGAAACAAAGAATGAAGTTTCCTTTAGCGAAGTAAGAAACCAATCAGTAATGTGAATTTGATTCATGTTGTTATTTAAACTAACTGATTATATAAAATAAGGTATAAGATACACGTAAAAGCCAGAGACAAAACTGGGAAGAATGGTGTTATCATATTTATTGCTGTTGCAGAGAACCTACTTGATACATCAACTCACAAATTGTTCAACAAGCTGTCATCAGATAACAATGATGTACTTGCCCAAATCCAAAGCCTTTACGGAAAAGATTTTAATTCCAAGCTAAGATTAAACAATTATAATTTGCAAGAGGGGCTTGAACATTTTATCGTATCAAAGATTTTCATTCCAGTTGAGAATTTGGAAAGGTTTTCCACTAAGGCTTTGGATTTGGGCAGGTAGATCATTGTTATCTGATATAGCCTATTGAACAACTTGTGAGTTGAAGTATTAAATAGCTTCTCTTCAATAGCATTAAATAGGACAACATTGTTCTCCCCAGTTTTGTTTATGACTTTTACGTGTATCTTATACCTTATTTTACATAATCGGTCAGTGTAAATAACTACATGAATCAAATTTATGTCACATATTGGTTCCTTACTTCACAAAAGAAAACTTAATTCTTTGTTGCAAATATGACAATTATAGACACCATTTCCGATCTTCTTTGAGCATGCATTGCATGAAATATAGCACCAACCAAACTAGTTGTCTATTTTGGTAATCTTTCCCCTCATGGCAACAATGTATTCCTAGCATTGAAAAAAACTATATACTAGAAGCATCTTGCAATTTTAAGAAACATAAAACATAAAAAGCAAAATAGGAAAAGAACCTCTATTTCATAACCCAACAACTCTTTGATGTTCATCTTGTTCAAAAACATCTCTTCCTCAATCGGAATGATATTAACATCAGAGCGTTCAATAGTTTGTACTCCAGCAGACATGATTACAAACTTTTGGATCAAAGAAGTTATGTAGTCTACGTCGAGATTTACATATATTTTGCTTGTATAAGTGGTGGCAAAGCTAATCTCACCTATTGACAATGAATGCAATAATAAATAGCTTTATTCTAATATTCAAAGTATTAGAATATATAACTTTAATCATTAAATCTAGAATAATTATCAAGAAATTCTTAAACTGTTATAGCAATTACTGTCACGATGTACGGGCCAAAATCTTTTTTATACAAATAAGGATCAAAATTCTCACCAAATTCTTCCCATAAAGCAATTTTTGATTTGACAGAACTACAAGAAAAAGATGGATCAAACTTTAATAGAGAAAAAATTCATATGAGTCATCTAAATATAATCAAAAGATATATACAATAAAATAATTGACAAAAGAGCAAGCGAATTTTTTCAGTTTAGGAAATATTAGTTCCAAACTAACATATTTGCTTGAAGATTTTAGTCTACTAAGAGAGGACATTTGAGGAAGAGGCATTGAAACATAATAGGAAATGAAAGTTCCGGATAATTTACAAATTAAAGGAACATAAAAGGAGAAGCAACTCACTAATCAGTAGCAATTTGTATGTTCCTTTTTTTCACCTCGAGCCAGCAGTCTTCATATCTCCAAGCCCGCACAAACAACCCACCGCATCTACCATGAAGAGCATAAAGTAGTTATTTCAAAATTAGATAAATATTTTAAAAAAATATAGCAAAATATGATCTCCGTTGTTGTTCTATAGCAAAAAAAATACAGCAAAATCTTTCATGAAGCCAATTGCAGTGGTTGACGTTATTCTGAAGCAATTAGACATGATATTATAAAGACATGTTATAATGTCCGAAAAAATTGAAAGATTTGTCATGGTTTCGGGATGAGTTTCAGATGAAGAATAAAAAAGGGTAATTAAAAGAAAGAATGGAAGCGATAGAATAAATAACCGTGCGGGCTTTGGTGTAGGAATCAGTACTATTTATTTGCTACGGATGGTGGAGTAGTGGACAACTCTTCTTGGTTGGCATCGGCGGTTTCGATATTTTGAGAGGGACGAAAGTAGGGTTGGTTGGGCGTGGAGCCGTGGAAGGGGCAAGTTCTAATGTTATTAATATATTATATCATGGATGTTCATTTAGTATTCGCTTATAAAAAAGCTTCTTGAAGAAGATTATCCATATGAGGACTCCGTAAATATGTTTATTTATTTAGTACTCTATTGGAAATAAGCCTCCTGAAGAAGCTTCCTTTCGGTACTCCGTTATGGATAAATATTACCTCCGGTAGAAGATTATCTATATCTGGTACAATAGCAGCTTACAAGCAGCTTACACATCAGCTTCCTTTCTTCTATAAATAGAGGAGTTTTCAGTTCATTATGTACAGAAGTTTGAAGTTGAATAATATATCAGCACGAGACTCTGTCATCTCGAGCAAATACTTTGAAAGTATCAGAGAATATGGATAATCCTCAAATTATGTTTGGATCAAAGACCAATCAAGAAGATATTTGTGTAATTGATAGTGGAACAACTCATGCCATATTCAAAGATCAGAAATACTTTTCTTATTTGCATAAGAAAAAAGCACATGTTTCAACAATTTCTGGTAATATAAGTTTGATTGAAGGCTCTAGAAGAGCCACTATATTTCTATCTAAAGGAACAAAAATTATAATAGATAATGCATTATTCTCCTCCAAGTCTCGAAGAAACTTATTGAGTTTTATAGATAATCGCCGAAATGAGTATCATGTTGGGATGATAGATGAAATGAATATGGAATATCTTTGTATTACAAAGAATGTTTCTAGCCAGAAATGCATTGTAGAAAAGTTACCAAATTTATCTTTTGGCTTATACTATTCAAAGATTAGTACAGTTGACGTACACTCTATCGTAAATCAAAAGTTTACTGATTCAAATATTTTTGTGCTTTGGCATAGTCGTTTGGGCCATCCTGGATCAATAATGATGAGATGAATTACTGAAAATTCGAGTGGTCATCCATTAAAGAACCCGAAAATTCTTACAAATAATGATTTTTCTTGTGATGCTTGTTATCAAGGCAAAATGATCACTAGACCATCACCAATGAAGGTTGACATTGAATCCCCTGCCTTTTAGAACGTATACATGGGGATATATGCGGACCTATTCACCCACCAAGTGGGCTGTTTAGATATTTTATGGTCCTAATAGATGCACCTTCAAGATGATCTTATGTGTGCCTACTATCATCTCGCAACCTGGCGTTTGCAAAGATCTTAGCCCAAATAATTCGATTAAGGGTACAATTCCCAGATTATCCTATAAAGGCTATTCTCCTTGATAATGCTGGAGAATTCTCATCTAAAGCTTTTAATGATTATTGTCTATCAGTTGGGATAAAAGTTGAACATCCTGTAGTTTATGTTCATACTCAAAATGACCTTGCAGAGTCATTTATTAAGCGCCTGCAATTGATAGCAAGACCACTACTTATGAAAATAAAATTGTCCACTACTATTTGTGGTCATGCTATCTTGCATGCAGCATCACTTATCCGTCTCAGACTGACACATTATAATAAATATTCTCCGTCACAATTAATTTTTGGTCAGATGTACTGTATATGTGCCCATCTACAAATTTTTGGTCAGATGTACCCATCTACAAATTTTCAGATGTACTGTATATGTGCCAGTAGCACCACCAAATACAGTAAGATGGGCCCATAGAGAAGGTTAGGAATATATATTGGGTTTAAATCACCCTCTATTATTCGCTACCTTGAACCATTGACAAGAGATTTATTTACTTCTCGATTTGCAGATTGTCGGTTTGATAAAACAAATTTACTACAATTAGGGGGAGAGAAGAAGGAAATCAAAAGAGAAATTGTGTGAAAAATTTCAGCATTATCTCATTTTTATCCACGTACCCCTATATGTAATTAGGAGGTCCAGAAGATCATCCATTTATAAAATATAGCAAATCAAATGCTAGACGCGTTTACCGATTTGAAAATGAGAGAATGTGTCTATCCGAATTGATGTCCCAGTAGGACCATCTACTAGCATGAGAGCTAGTGAACCTAAAGCATGCCTGAAGCGTTATAGGCCTTTGGGTTCTAAGGATCGAAATTCTCGAAAAAGAAAATCGACAAATGATCAAAACGATACTATAAAGGGATCTCTTAAAGAAACTCAAGATCTGATTAGTTCTGAGATTCCTGAAGAAATCAATGAACCTGAGACTCAAGTGAGCGAGGAACTTTTAATAAGTTCTACTGGTGATGGGGTTAATTTAAATCGATCTGAAATAGTGGTGAATAATATTTTTCTATATAATATTGTACATAACATTATGGAAGATAGTGAGGATTTTGAACCTCGATTTGTCGAAGAATGCCGACAAAGATCTGATTGGCCAAAATAGCAAGGGGCAATCCAATCAGAATTGAACGCACTTGCTAAAAGAGAGGTGTTTGGACCAAACACCTGCTGGTATAAAAACAGTTGGTCATAAATGAGTTTTTGTGCAAAAAAGGAATGACAAAAATGAAGTTGAAAGATACAACGCTTGCCTTGTCGCACAAGGATTCTCACAATGACCTAGAGTTGATTATGAAGAAATATATTCACCCGTTATGATGCTATAACATTTCGATATTTCATCAGTTTTGCCTACGTGAAAGGCTTGAAATACATTTGATGGATGTAGTTACAACTTATCTGTACGGGTCACTTGATAATGAAATTTACATGAAAATCCCTGAAGGATTTAAAATGCCTGAAGCAAATTCAAAATCTCGAAAAATGTATTCAATCAGATTACAAAGATCTTTGTATGGCTTAAAGCAATTTGGGCGCATGTGATATAATCGCCTTAGTGAATATTTGTTGAAAGAGGATTACATAAATGATGTTATTTGTCCATGTATTTTTATAACGAAAATGGCATCAGAATTTGTTATACTTGCTATTTATGTTGATGACGTAAATCTTGTTGGAACTCCAGAAGAGCTCCAAAAGGCAATTGAATATCTTACGAAAGAATTTAAAATGAAAGATCTTGGAAAGATAAAACTTTGTCTTGGTCTGCAAATTGAACATTTAGTAGATGAGATCTTTATACATCAATCTACCTATACAAAAAGGGTCTTAAAACGCTTTTACATGTACAAAGCGCACCCATTGAGTACAACAATGGTTGTTCGATCCCTTGAAGTGAATAAGGACCCGTTCCGACCTTCAGAAGAGGATGAGGAACTCCTTGGTCCTGAAATATCATATCTCAGTGCAATTGGTGCACTTATATATCGTGCTAATGCTACAAGGCCTACATAGCATTTTCTGTTAATTTACTAGCAAGATATAGCTCTTCTCCTTCACAAAGACATTGATGGTGACATTGATGTACAACAAATCCGTTCAAGTGACAATCCGGCAGATTTATTCACTAAATCTTTACCAACTTCAACTTTTGAGAAGATGGTATACAAGATTGGAATGCGGAGACTCAAATATTTGAAATAAGATTTTTATTAGGGGGAGTAAAATACGCGCTATACTCTTTTTCCCTTACTAAGGTTTTTCCCACAGGGTTTTCCTTATAAGGTTTTTAATGAGACAACTAGTTATGCGTATTACTAAATATGGTACTCTTTTTCCTTCACTCGGATTTTTTTTCACGGGATTTTTCCTAGAAAGGTTTTAAGGAGGCATATTATCTTTTAATGAACATCTAAGGGGGAGTGTTATGAATATATTATATTATGGATGTTCATTTAGTACTCTATTACAAAGAAGCTTCCTGAAGAAGCTTATCCATATGGGACTCTGCCGTAAATATGTTTATTTATTTAGTACTCTATTGGAAATAAGCCTTCTGAAGAAGCTTATCTTTTCGGTACTCCGTTATGGATAAATATTATCCCCAGTAGAAGAGTATCTATATCTGGTACAATGAGCTTATCCTTTCGGTACTCCATTATAGATAAATATTATCACCGTTAGAAGATTATCTATATTTGGTACAATAGCAGCTTACACAGCAGCTTGCAGTAACAGCTTACACCGCAACTTCCTTCTTCTATATTCAGTTCATTACGTACAGAAATTTGAAGTTGAATAATATATTAGTTTTTCTCTATACTTGTCTTTACTTTACCGTCTTTATTTTATAATGACTAATAATTTATGCATGGCTATTCACATGAATGACTGCCTTTTCTATATTCTTATACATTTATTTTTAGTTTTTTCATGTATGTATATTGCATTATATATTTATTCTTTTATTTTGGTATAATAAATTTTTATTTCCTTCTATATGAACAAAATTCATAAAAATATATGTCTAATCGCGAGAAGAGCTTGCAAGTTAACTAGTTACATATATTTGGATAGCAATAACATTTAGAATTCTAATATATTCAATCCTTCAAAAACCTTATATTATATTGTCTAGTGACGTATTTTATGAAGCAATTTTATTATTATAATGCGTTTCTGCATTTGTCTGTAAGGAGCATAAAAGGTTTAAGCTTATAAAATACTGCATTCTTATAGAGCTCTAAATTAAATACACACTAATAATATAACTCACCATATGCTTATATTTACACGATAAAATTTGTTTTACATCATACAGGATTTATACAATGGATAAACAGATTATAGATCATCGACATCAAATTTCCTTGAATAATTGTCAAGGTAAATTATTTATACGAAATTAAATAATGTTATTACTTTATTATTCTTTGCTATATTAAAACTACATCCTTGTTTTGTTACAGATGTGAATAAACAACCTGAAGCTTCCATGGATGTATACAAGAATCACACATATGCGGATAGATTATTTGAATTAGAAACGAAATATATAAAAGATTATTACCAGATAAATCATACAAAGAATGACTGTGAATATAATTGTGTATATACAAATATTATGTTATTGCATTTTACAAAATTTAAGTTTACGTCATTATAAATAAATGTTATAACTAACATCTTTCACTATTAGTGACTGTTTACCTCCCATTTATTTGATGTTGAATTGATGGACTTCGTTATTCATTTTATCCATATTTAATATCCAACGCGAGAATGTGATTACAAAATTATACCTTATTTACCGATCGCGTGAGGGCGCTCAAATTCTCCAGTTAGGTAATGCATTCATGTCTGATGTGTCTTTTGGTTGGGGTTTGATGGGATTTAATTCCTACGTTAAGTCCATTATTATCTTATACAATATTTGATTAGATACTTTAATTTTGTTTCTCTCATAAGAATGTGAGTATTAATGATATACGGTGAAGCAATTAAAATCATGATTTTAACTTGATAAATTACAGTATTAGAATATATGGTTTAATAAAAAAATGAAAATCTTCAAAACTAGACATAATTGTAGCACAATAAGGAGAACTAAAAAAATATGGCCATGAACAAAAAAAGTACTTGTAGTTTCAAAATAAGGGTAGAAACCTGAAAATTAAATTGTTAATCAACAAAAAGTATCCAAAGAATATAGATTGAGATAAAAAGATACAAAAAAGGAAGAGAGAAAACGAACCAAAATGTTAGGACGAAGGAAGAAGGAAGACAAAGTACAATATTTGTGTGTGTTATACCTCATTTTAAACTAGTTACATTAAAGTACAACATGTAGGTGATTTCACATTTGATTAAAGTTAGAGAGTCGCCACTTAATTAATTATGATGAATTAGGACATCTAATGTTGATTAAAGCAATTTAATAAAATATAACTCTGTTAATAGTCTACTTAACCTTAAGATTTTAGGTAAGTGTTCAATTAATCTAAATGGAAAATTTTTGAGGCATACTTTAAGATCCATATTAAAATGGTTAACCGACCAAACTTAGATTAATTAATTTTAAAACAAAGTGGTAAACATTTGTAAAGAAAAACGACTACTAATTAGAAAATACATGTATAATAGCGTTATGTTGAAGAAGTGGGTCATTACAAAACTATAAGTTCATGATTAGAAAAAATAATAATCACTTGATATATACAGTTTGGACATTAACTTTTATACTTTAGAAAAAACTTTTCCATAAGAAACTAAAAAGTTTATCATGAAAGTAGCTTGATTTAAAGAAGTGAGTGAAACAAAAGAACTTAATCTTCTGAAAGTTTTTTGCTATTAAGAAAGTACTAAAGTCACGCTTTCCTTTAAGGAGAACTTCCAGTTTTGAACTTATGAGGAGCATAAAAACGGAACATTTGTAAAGCTGAAGTATAAACTATTTTGACTATAATAAATCTTCAAGGCAGGTAATTTTAAAAGCTGTAGTATACTCGGATAATTTCATATTTACCTCAACATAGAAAATTCTAAAACAAAATCAGTTTTACTTAAGCGGCAACTCTCAAATGTAAAAAATTTCCAGTCTTGAAGTAAACCCAAAACACACAAATAACTTAACAATCATAAAACATTAGACAAGAATAGAATGGCAAAGGGATTAAAAGAAAGAAGGACGTCATAGGCGTCCCAAGCGTTTTGCTTGATTTGCTATCGGGTGCACTCTAAGGAGGATGTCATGTGATGACTTCATGCTTGGGTATGGGGAGAGTCTCGCATTAAGACTCTAAAGTTTGCCCCAAGTGCACATGCGAAAAAAGAGAGAAATAAATTAAAGTCAGAAAGGAGCAGATTTATCTTTATCATATGTGAAAGACAGTGTAAAACAATAAATAAGATCAAAGTTATCATTCATTTCTCATGAGTCTACTACTAGATTTATTTTAAGTAATACCAGAGGACAAAACTCAAGCAGGCTACATGCAGAACTTGAATACATGCTTAACTGAGAAACAGGCTACATGCAGAAACAGGATTGTCTTTACTCTTTCTAAATACACCCTAAGCTAGATTGTCCAAAACTGATAAAAGAGAAACAAATTGAGAATAACCATTCTCTAATATTTTATAAGGGACATGTGTCATGACCCGCCACATCATCATGCCACGTAGGTGCCATTTGGCATATATTAATGCCACATGGAAGCTTACATGTGAAATAAACTAGCACATGTGAGAAGGTTCCAGAGAAATATGGAGATTTCTCATGGAACACCCTAGAACCCTATGGAATAGCTAGGAAAGTCCTTAGAAGATTCTAGCTATGTAGAATATTCTAGAGAAGGGACTTACTTGTCAATAATAAGGGCCTTGTGTAATAATTATTATTTACTCACTAGCCCCTATGAAACTAGTATATAAAGGGGGTTATTTATTTGTAATTAATCAAGCAAAACAATCAAGTTTTCTCTAATACAAAAGCTTCCTTTGGCAATTCTCTTGTGTTCTAACATTCCCTTAGCGATCTTGAGTGTGGTAAGGCTGACTTGGCATAGCAAGAACGTGAGTGAGTTGTCAAGTGCCGCACGTGCGCTTAGTTCAAGACTAAGGACGTGACAAAGTGGTATCAGAGCAAAGGTTATGACTAAAGGAATGTTAGAAAGAATACAAGAGATTGCTAGAAGGAAGTTTTGTAGGGAACCATGGTCGGGATCACCAAGGGCGTGGTACTTGCCAAAGGGACAAATGTGAAGGTCCCTAAGCAAAAGGAGCATGGAGGTGCACTGGACGCACGCGAGGTGGGAGACTTACTTTGGATGGACAAGTACTTTGAGATAGTCAAGGAGGATGACGAAGCTGCTAAGGTACGCAACGCCTCAGTGTACTTGACCGAGGTTGCCTATGGTGTCATCGAAAGTGTGCTGACATGAAGAAGGGCTATGCAAGATTGAGACGTGGGAGCAGTTCAAGAAGGAGTTGGAGAAGCAATTCTACCCGATGAATGTGGTGTACGAGGCTAGGCGGAAGCTAAGGGAGCTCCGACAGATGGCCACAATTCGGGAGTATGTGCGCGAGTTCACTACCTTAATGCTGCAAATCCCGTCGTTGTCCGAGCAAGATTTCCTCTTCTACTTCATGGATGGGTTGCAAAATTCGGCAAAGCAGGAGTTAAGAAGACATCAAGTAGCCAACATAGACGAGGCCATAGCGGTAGCTGAGTCGCTTGTTGACTTCAAGATGGAGCCTGCCAAGTCCAAAGAAGGCAGCGCCGAGAGGGGTGAGGGATATCATGACAAAGACAATGAGAAAGGCATAGCCGAGGTATATAAGGGTAATGGCAAGGGGCCATCCCACAAAGGACATGGGTCCAAGAGAAACGACAAGTTGCTGGAAAACGATAGCGAGTACGTGCCTAAGGGAGGGTGCTACTTCTGTAAAGGATCACATCGGGCAAGTGAATGCCCAGATTTGAGGAAGCTTGCAGCAATGATCGAGAACTTTGCTCAAGCACATAAGGGTGACACAAGAGGGACCTCCTATATTGGGGGGATGCGCTTGGAATCTAGGACGGAAGTAGGGGATTTCAAACCCTATCTTGGCACCATGCAAATGGAGCATGGTGGCAGCAAGAAAGGTTGGGCGGACATAGTTGAGGTGGATGGCAATTTACAAAGTGATGGCATGTTATCAGACTTAGACGATGCACCAAGCAAAGGGGTAATGTTTTCCAGTAAGGTTGTGACCACAGAGGGCAGCCAAATAGGGAGTGGAAGCATGGACCCGATGCTTGAGAAGTTGCTAGACTTGGTTGAGTCATGGGGAGATTCAGGCCAAGAGCAAGGAGAGGCATCCGATGGGCGGAGGATCGAGGCCATCATTGCTAGCGTCCAAAGTACAAACGGATTAAGAAGAGAGGTGACCAGTACCTTGTGACATGGGAAGGCGAACCACTCAATATAGCATCATGGCTAATGGACAAAGATCTCCGGCGACACAAAGATGAGGTGCGCGCGTACGTGTCGATGCTTTGTGCCGAGGGCGGCACAAAATTAGGTGGGGGAGAGTGTCATGACCCGCCACATCATCATGCCACGTAGGTGCCATTTGGCATATATTAATGCCACATGGAAGCTTACATGTGAAATAAACTAGCACATGTGAGAAGGTTCCAGAGAAATATGGAGATTTCTCATGGAACACCCTAGAACCCTATGGAATAGCTAGGAAAGTCCTTAGAAGATTTTAGCTATGTAGAATATTCTAGAGAAGGGACTTACTTGTCAATAATAAGGGCCTTGTGTAATAATTATTATTTACTCACTAGCCCCAATGAAACTAGTATATAAATGGGGTTATTTATTTGTAATTAATCAAGCAAAACAATCAAGTTTTCTCTAATACAAAAGCTTCCTTTGGCAATTCTCTTGTGTTCTAACATTTCCTTAGCGATCTTGAGTGTGGTAAGGCTGACTTGACATAGCAAGAACGTAAGCAAATTGTCAAGTGCCGCACATACGCTTAGTTCAAGACTAAGGACGTGACAATTGGCTTGCCCCATATGAATACGGTAGCTCTTAGATAGCTTCTGACACTCCTAAATGATAAAAAAGATATAAGTGCAGACATGTCGAATTCTGTTGACAAGTTCATCACTCTTAAACTTTATACTGTTGCTCCACATCACTAATGCACATCATTTAAAATGTCAAAGTGGCTTTGCCATGTCAACTCCACATCGAACATGTTACCTAGATCCTATTCGCATAACGAAATATACAATTCTTATAAAGGAATTAAAGACAAATTAAAGGTGGCATAATTTCGTGTCTGTCGGGTACTTTATGATTAGATAATTCTCGTTCACTACAATTATGTGGTCCTTAGCCCTTTCTTATACTTATGGTTAATTTTCTTTTTGCTCTTTCTTTTCCTATTGCAATATTTCTCAGCCTCAAACCTACCAAAAAAAGTTAGTTTGATTATCTGTTATGTAAGTTAATATGATCTTTGTTTATGTGGGCATTTATACTATTCTAGTCCCTTTAGTTGACCATGGAAAAGTTGATGGATTCATATATAGTTAGAAAGAAAATGGATTATATATACCCAATTACGACTGTGGATTATAGTATATTCTTTTATTTTTAATTAGAATCTTGAATTTGAATTTTGGGTAAGAAATCGCATTTGTCAGGAAATATTTTACCCATAGTGAAATTTTCTTGCATGAAGTAGAAATTAGTCAAGTCCAATACGAATATCAAACATACCAGAACAAATTGGATTCCCTTGTTTTCAGGCGATTACTTTTTTGAGTCGGGCTACTCTTTTAATTAATTTAATATCGAGAACTGGATTCGTGAAAATAAAGGAAAAAGCAAATAACATTAGGTGGATTATACTGACGACACTGCACGTTGCAAAACATATACTCGTTCTGGTTTATTTTAATTGATTTTTTTACTGTTTTCATTATCATGACCCAAGCCGAATGGCCGCGACGGGCACCGATGCCTTACTCAACCGAGTATCAACTACCATATTTTTTTTATCATACTATTATGGATGAGCCGGAAAGGCCGTTATGAGATAAGTAGAATAAAACGTAAGGGATTACTCGATGTGGTACAACCCAAAATGATATACAAACTTATACATGTGACATACGGGTCTATAAGGCCGATATGATCATTTGTACACTCAAAACATAAGCCGACAAGGCCATACAAGTATCCATTTATATGTCATCTGTTTACAAGCCTCTAAGAGTAAATAAACATCATAAAGATCGAGACATGGCCCCGCCATACCAATCAATACATGTCCAAAGCATACTAACCAAATAGGCAACTCCGGAGCAAGTGGGTGCGCTAACACCTTCCGCCGAGCTTATGGCCTACTAGGACAATTGTCAACCTATCTATTGGTACATGCAGACATGAAACGTTGAAATTCAGCGTCACCAGGCAAAAATGACATCAGTACGAATAAAGCATCGAGTATGTAAGGCGTGAAAGCATTAATAAGAACAGTAATGTAAAGAGAGATAGAGGAAATACAACTAATAGCATCTGAGGGCTACTGACATGAAATGCATGATACATATATATGCATAAACTTTTAAAAACATACGCCTCTATGGATCATCATCGTATCGTATCCGACCGTAATAGGCTCGGTTAAAACGTACCTGCCTTCATAAGGCTCGGTAGAATCTTACCTTGCCATGTGAAGCTCGGTAAAATCTAACTAATCCGTGGTTGCACAGTAGGTGCCGTACCCAACCGACTATAGCGCGGCTCGATAGAGTAAAATATATACATATATATAATGCTTATTGAACTTATAGAATCACGTTATAAACCTTTCGAAGTGATATAGGATCGTTGCACTTTCGATTATCGTTATGGACATCCATATCATTAATATGGACCTTAATAGAATTTAAGGATCACACACGCATGCTTAGTATAACTTTATAAGGAAAGAACAATGTGGACAGCGTTAGTTGCTAAAAATAGATTCGTTATGAAATAGCGTATCATTTATGTTTTCACTTTAGATCATGTCGAAAGAAAAAAGGAAGTGTCTTAACATACCTTTGCAATCTTCTCTCCAATCCTCAACCAAGCTCAATATGATCTTCTTACATCTCCAATGAGTAAATCAACTTCGTCATCATCACATAAGCGTTGTAACTCTCATATGTCAAAACAAATATTTTTACAACAAAACGGACATCAATATCCCATAAGTTACTAAAAATCACCAAACAGCCCAAACAACAACCAGTAGCTATATGGAACATAACCGGTACAATAACACATTGAGCAGCAAGCTCGGTTCATGTCTAATAATACTATATTTTGAACCATCTCCCTCTTACTTATATTCAGGAAAATATAGATAATAACAACACAATATACTCATGTTATTCTATAAATTTTCCAGCCATAAAACGCTGCAAGAACACCTCCCAAACAATCCAACTATCCACGACAGTATTAACAAGCCTTTCAATCGATATCTCACAAGTTCTAGCTTCAAGGACATAGTCGTAACTTGGATAAGCTTAACTACATGTAGATTAAGAGGTTTCGTACCTTTAAACAGATATAACAACTCCAATTTGAGCATACTTCACCAAGAAATATCCCTCCTATGCAGCCACAAGAACAAGGAATCAAAACTAGCAATCAATTCGGGTTTCTCGGCACTAGAATCATTTTAGAAGACTTGAAATCACCTAGAGTTGATATGAAAACCTAGGGAGAGTATTTTACAGAATTTAAACCATTTTAAAAAAACTCCCCACATGAGCTAGAACTACAGCAACCTCAAGAAGAACAAGAAACTCACTAGCGTCATGGGATTTCTGACATTTGATTTGTATTGTTTACCCTTAGTTTAGGTCTTGGATCATGAGAGAACTTTGAGAGAAAGTTATTAGGTGGCTAGGGTCTGAAAGAGTGAAAAATAATGAGTTAAAATGGGCTTTAGGCGGCAAATATATATCATGATATCTCAACCGCCTAAGTGGATCCCATAGAGACCTGCTTGCGCAATCTCACAAAGTGCGAATATATATCAACTTCCATGTCGTATCAACAAAACGGTTTAATGTGTTGCAAACTAGAATCATATACCTTTAATTTGATATGTGGATCACCCCGTAATTATCACAACCCAAAATTTCCACCATCGGGACTAGGATGGCGCTTAACATTTCACTTGCTAGGTAAGCCAACGTTAGAGAATCTTTAAACCAATTTTAATCCAGTCAAATAAGTAAAACCAATTAAACTGAAATCAAACTAAAACGGGGTGCGAAATGACATAAAAACCAATAATATCTAAGCACAACCCGGATCTAGAGTCACAAGTTCATGAGCTTCTAGAGTCTCTACAAATAGGAATTGAAATAAATACAACAGTCTTAATTGAAAAGAACAGTAAAAAGGGGAAATAGAAGGGACTTCAAGGTCTGGGACGCCAGCAGATCCACCTCGAGTCTCGGAATGCCAATCCAAGCTGATACACCTCACGGACAGCTAGGACCAGTACCAAAATTTGCACAAGAAGTACAGAGTGAGTATGAGTACAACCGACCCAATGTACTCCGTAATTGTCGAGCCTAACCTCAACGAGGCAGTGACCAGGCAATGGCAAAACACCCACGTAAATAAACTTGTACAGACTGAAATATGCGTACAACATAACAACAAATAAAGAATTAACAAGTTATATTGGAAGGGGAGATGAGAAAGGGGTACAAGATATGGTAACTATAGCAGAGAATAATAACAAGAATCAGTTAATAAACCATCAATCAACAAAATGAACAAGCATAATGAATAAAATTGCACGGCATCACCCTTCATACTTTTACTCTCAGCCTCACTATGAAACAATAATAATAGCACGACATCACCCATCATGCTTTTACTCTCAATCTCACCATAAAATGATAAATACGATACGACATCACCCTTCGTACTTTCACTATCAATTTCATCATAAATAAATAGATACGGCATGCTTTAACTCTCAAATATGGTACAACATCACCCTTCGTGTTTTTACTCTCAATCTCACCATAAAATGATAAATACGGCACGGCATCACCCATCGTGCTTTTAACACTCTCCCTTAACATGCAAAATGAACATATAAAAATAAGGAGATGGAATAAGCAATATTAAGTCTTATGTCAATAATAGTTCCACAATACCAATCTTAACTTCCAGTAGTGCTCAATTATCATAAATAGTTCATAAACGCAAGACGATCAATTAAGTAATAAACTAGTCTAAGCATGGATACCATAATAAAAAAGAAAGTAAATTATAATAAACAAGTCTCACCTGCATGCTTTAACCCAATAACAACGCATAAGTACTTGTTACCTCACATATACATTGTACCCGGCATTTTAAACATGTAGAAAATAGGCAAACTATTCCTAATCCCTCAAGTCAAGATTAACCATGACACTTACCTCGCTCCAAAAGTCGACTCAAAGCTCTACCGGAGCCTTTCCCTTATAATCTGTCTCCAAACCACTTGTATATAACTACAATTGACTCAATAATGTCAAATATTGCTAAAAGAATCAGTTACAATGCATAAAGATAGGATTTCCACACTTATTTCAAAAAAGCCAAAAATCGACCTAGGGCCTGCATGGTCAAAACCTGAGGTACGGACCAATATCCATTTTTCCATTCACCTCCAAGCCCGATAATGTAATTAGTTTCGGAATCCGACCTCAATTTGAGGTATAAATCCCTAATTTGCAAAAACCCTCAATTCTTCCTAAATCCCTAGTTTTTTACCATGGAAGAACAAAGATTAGGGCGAGAAATTAATGGGTGATGTTAGAAATTAAAGAAAATAAGTTAATGTGCACAAAACTATGAATTGATGCTGAGTTTTCTTACAAGAATCACTTCTAAGCGGAGCTCTAATGGAGAGTTTATGAAAAAATGGAAGAATCCCGTTTTTTGGTCTGTTTTTAATCATTGGGTGTCAGGTCTTCTTCGCGCTCGCGAAGGGCCTGACGTGATCGCGAAGCAGCGGCTCAAATAGCCTACGTGTTCGCAAAGGCTTACACCTACCTGTCTACGCGTTCGCGAGCCTTGTGCAGCGTTAGCGAAGAGTGTTGGTAAATTCCCCCCCC
>MCJB01017311.1:178814-217187 GCA_002018475.1 Nicotiana obtusifolia | reverse complement strand
GGGGGGGGGGGGGCGCTGCTAGAGAGTGACACTAGGGAGCCATCTTCCCCAGAGTGTGAGTAGTGGGAAATTTGTGCTCCTCTCCCAACCTGAGAGACAGGTGGTGCGACAGGAAATGTACCGGCCTGGGCCACACTCTCCATAAGGCCCACCAAACAAACCAGAGTGTCTTGAAGTACTGGAGTGGCAATGAACTCCTCCGGGACTTGAGCTTGTCCAACAGGTACCGTCAGAGCTGGAACCTCCTCATCAAAATCCACCTGAGGCTCCACTAACGATGCTGCTACTCGAGCTCTAGGCTGAGCTTTGCCTCTGCCTCAACCTCTAGTGCGACCTCGGCCTTGACCTCTGCACATCGTAAGAGCTGCCACTAGGGGCTCCGGCTGTTGTCCGGCTTAAGAAGTAGCACATATCCTCGCCATCTCGGGAGGACAAGAATAGAAGAGTTCAATCACCAATGATCGAATAAAATCGCACGACAGAGAAGAATAAAAGTGAAATTTATTCCTAAACTTCATAGCCTCTAGAAGATAAGAGCAGATGTCTCTGTACCGATACTTAAGACTCTACTAAGTCTGCTCGTGACTTATTAGATCTAATAAACCTAGTGCTCTGATACCAACTTGTCACGAACCAGAATTCCCACTTTCGGGACCGTGATGGCGCCTAATATTTCTCTTGCTAGGGAGGCCAATGTTTGAGAATCTTTAAACCAATATTAATTAAGTCAAATAAGTAAAATCAATTAAACAAAAATAAAGCTAAAACGAGGTACAAAATGACATAAAAACCAATAATATCTAAGTACAATCCGGATTTGGAGTCACAAGTTCACGAGCTTCTAGAGTCTATACAAATAGGGTTTGAAATAAATACAACTATCTTGTATGAAAATAACATTAAAGAAGGGAAATGGAAGGGGACTTCAAGGTCTGCGGATGCCAGCAGATCTACCTCGAGTCTCGGAATGCCAATTCAAGCTGATACACCTCACAGATAGCTAGGACCAGTACCAAAATCTGCACAAGAAGTACAGAGTGAGTATGAGTACAACCTACCCAATGTACTCCGTACAAAATATACTCATGTTATTCTATAAATTTTCCAGCCATAAAACGCTGCAAGAACACCTCCCAAACAATCCAACTATCAACGACATTATTAACAAACCTTTCAATCGATATCTCACAAGTTCTAGCTTCAAGGACATAGTCATAACTTGGATAAGCTTAACTACATGTAGATTAAGAGGTTTCGTACCTTTAAGCAGATATACAACTCCAATTTGAGCATACTTCACCACGAAATATTCTTCCAATGCAGCCACAAGAACAAGGAATCGAAACTAGCAATCAATATGGGTTTCTCGGCACTAGAATCATTTTAGAAGACTTGAAATCACCTAGAGTTGATATGAAAACCTAGGGAGAGTATTTTACAGAATTTAAACCACTTTAAAAAAAATCCCCACATGAGCTGGAACTACAGCAACCTCAAGAAGAACAAGAAACTCACTAGCGTCATGGGATTTTTGACATTTGATTTGTATTGTTTGCCCTTAGTTTAGGTCTTGGATCATGAGAGAACTTTGAGAGAAACTTATTAGGTGTCTAGGGTCTGAAAGAGTGAAAAATAATGAGTTAAAACGGGCTTTAGGCGTCACATATATATCATGATATCTCAACCGCCTAAGTGGATCCCATAGAGACCTGCTTGCGCAATCTCACAAAGTGCGAATATATATCTACTTCGATGTCGTATCAATAAAACGGTTTAATGTGTTGCAAACTAGAATCATATACCTTCAATTTGATATTTGGATCACCCCGTAATTGTCACAACCCAAAATTTCCACCATCGGGACCAGGATGGCGCCTAACATATCACTTGCTAGGTAAGCCAACGTTAGAGAATCTTTAAACCAATTTTAATCCAGTCAAATAAGTAAAACCAATTAAACTGAAATCAAACTAAAACGGGGTGCGAAATAACATAAAAACAAATAATATCTAAGCACAACCCGGATCTGGAGTCACAAGTTCACGAGCTTCTAGAGTCTCTACAAATAGGATTTGAAATAAATACAACAGTCTTAATTGAAAAGAACAGTAAAAAGGGGAAATGGAAGGGACTTCAAGGTCTGGGACGCCAGCAGATCTACCACGAGTCTCGGAATGCCAATCCAAGCTGATACACCTCACGGACAGCTAGGACCAGTACCAAAATCTGCACAAGAAGTACAGAGTGAGTATGAGTACAACCGACCCAATGTACTCCGTAATTGTCGAGCCTAACCTCAATGAGGCAGTGACGAGGCAATGGCAAAACACCCACGAAAATAACTTGTACAGACTGAAATATGCGTACAACATAACAACAAATAAGGAATTAACAAGTTATAATTGAAGGGGAGATGAGAAAGGGGTACAAGATATGGTAACTATAGCAGGGAATAATAACAAGAATCAGTTAATAAACCATCAAGCAACAAAATAAACAAGCATAATGAATAAAATTGCACGGCATCACCCTTTGTACTTTTACTCTCAGCCTCACTATGAAACAATAATAATAGCACGACATCACCCATCGTTCTTTTACTCTCAATCTCACCATAAAATGATAAATACGATACGACATCACCCTTCGTGCTTTTACTATAAATTTTGTCATAAATCAATAGATACGGCACGCTTTAACTCTCAAATACGGTACAACATCACCCTTCGTGTTTTTACTCTCAATCTCACCATAAAATGATAAATACGGCACGGCATCACCCTTTGTGCTTTTAACAATCTCCCTTAACATGCAAAATGAACATATAAAAATAAGGAGATGGAATAAGCAATATTAAGTCTTATGTCAACAATAGTTTAACAATACCAATCTTAACTTCCAGTAGTGCTCAATTATCACAAATAGTTTATAAATGCAGAAAGACGATCAATTAAGTAATAAACTAGTCTAAACATGGATACCATAATAAAAAAGAAAGTAAATTATAATAAACAAGTCTCACCCGCATGCTTTAACCCAATAAAAACGCATAAGTACTCGTTACCTCACATATACATTGTACCCGGCATTTTAAACATGTAGCAAATAGGCAAACTATTCCTAATCCCTCAAGTCAAGATTAACCATGATACTTACCTCGCTCCAAAAGTCGACTCAAAGCTCTACCGGAGCCTTTCCCTTATAATCTGTCTCCAAACCACTTGTATCTAACCACAATTGACTCAATAATGTCAAATATTGCTAAATGAATCAATTACAATGCATAAAGTTAGGATTTCTACACTTATTTCAAAAAAGCCAAAAATCGACCTCGAGCTCGCTTGGTCAAAACCTGAGGTTCGGACCAAAATCTATTTTTCCATTCACCCCCAAGCCCGATAATGTAATTAGTTTTGAAATTCGACCTCAATTTGAGGTATAAATCCATGATTTGCAAAAACCCTCAATTCTTCCTAAATCCCTTGTTTTCTACCATGGAAGAATAAAGATTAGGGCGAGAAATTAATGGGTGATGTTAGAAATGAAAGAAAATAGTTAATGCTGAGTTTTCTTTTAAGAATCACTTCTAAGCGGAGCTCTAATTGAGAGTTTATGAAAAAATGGAAGAATCCCGTTTTTGGTCTATGCATCACGTCTTCTTCGCGTTCGCAAAGGGCCTAACACGATCTCAAAGTAGCGGTTCAAGTAGCCTACGCGTTCGCGAGTTACCCTTCGCATTGGTGAAGGCTTACACCCGCTAGCCTACGTGTTCGCGAGCCTTGTTCCGCGTTAGCGAAGACTATTGGTCAGCTCCCCTCCCCCAAGTCCACAAAGCTAGGTGTTCTCCAAGAGCACTCTCCCTTCCACTTCGCATTCGTGTACAGTCATTTTCGTTCGCATAGACTGAAATCCTCCCCTGCTAATTTCCCCCTTCTCGATCGCGGTAGTGGCTTCGCGATCCCAAAGTACATTACAGAAACCAGCAGATGTCCATAACCAGATTTTTCTAAGTTTAAGTCATCCGTAGCCTATCCAAAACTCACCCGAACCCCCATGGCCCCAAACCAAATATGCACACAAGTTCAAAAACCTCATACGAACTTGCTCCCGCGATCAAAACACCAAAATAACACCTAGAAATATGAATCAGACACCAAATCAAATGAAGTTTTCAATGAAATTGTAGAATTTCTATTTTTTAACAACCGAACGTCCGACTCACGTCGAACCAACTCCGCTTCTCACCAAATTTGGCAGACAAGTCATAAATATACTAATGGATCTATGTGGGGTTCCGAAACCAAAATACGGACCCGGTATCAACAAATTCAAACATTGGTCAAATCCTTAAAGTCATTAATCCTTTAAACTTTCAACTTTCGACAAAAAGCAATAACTCAAGCTAGGGACCTCCGAATTTGATTTCGGGCATACATTCAGGTCTCAAATCACGATACGGACCCATCGAGATAGTCAAAACACGGATCCGGGTCCGTCTGCTCGTTGACCGAAGTCAACTCAAATTGATTTTTAAGGCAAAATTTTATTTTTTCATCAATTTTTAACATAAAAGCCTTCCGAAAAAATATCCGGACTATGCACGCAAAACAAAGAAGGCTTAGGAATCTATTGGAGGCTTCGAAACACAAAATTAAGGTCTAAAACTCTAGATGACATATCGGGTCATCACAGTAATTCTTGTTATATTGAGAGAAAAGCTCTGCTACATTTGGCCTAATTTTCAGCATATTTTTAAATGTAACTTGTGATGACCTTTGCCATCTTTTGTTCCACAATTCCCTTGAATTCAAAACTTAATATACCATTATCATACGACTGTAATAACTCATAACATAATCTCCTTTTCATGGTAAGCACCCTAGTCCCATCCCAAAAGTACATGTTATAATATTTTCAACTTGTCGACTTCTGACGAAACTTATTTTCTTTAATTTATTGCTTCTAAGTTTTCTATCCCTTTCGGTACTTGTTATTCATGATCTTGAATAACCTCAAAAGTAATACGATTAGCTTACATTTTCAAAATATAATCTCACTTATGAACTTAGGTCAATTTACTTTTGACGTACTCTCAGCATATAAAAACATGATGGAGACATATCCAAATTATTAATTGGAAACGATGATATTGCTCATTTGTGGGGAGAAATGAATTCGAACACGTAAGATTCGATCTATTATAATGAAGACAAATTAAAAGCATTATAGTAAAACACCACATGAATTTGTTTGGATTTTCAAGTGCCCATATGGCAACATAAGACCCACCCGCGCTCCCCGAATCCCTTTCATGTCTCTCCATTAGTGGCAGGTAAAAGCGGCTACTCCTTCCGTATTAAATTATCTGTCTTATTTTTTAAATTAATTATTTTAATTATTTATTATTTTATAAATTCAAAATATAAATTATATTTTTATATTTTATCTTTAATAATGACTGTTCTTAAAGATGAAAATAGGATATAAATAAAATAAATATTTAAATATTTAATAAAGTGAAATTATATTTTACAATAAAAATAAGAGTAAAATAATTTAATATTTTTTTTAATTAATATTTCTTAAAGGACGTGTTAAAATATATGAAAAATAATTTAAAATAGAAAAAGTAAATAACTTTTTCTTTTTAATATATCTAAATTTTGATAGACAAATTAATTTTTTTTTACTTGTACTCAGGAGCGGAGCAGAATCCAACAAATTAAAAGAGGTTCAATTGAACCTTCATCAAAAACTTATATAGTACAAATAAGACAATTTCCTTATAACGTAAGGGAAACTTCTAGTTAAGTGACAAGTTAACACAAAAATTGCTTCGGGTTACTGGTTTCAAACTTAGGTGTGCTAGTTTTACATTTTTTTTTAAATTTCGTTGTTATATTTCCGTGTTTTGTCATTGGTGCGAGGTAGCAGATATATGATAGAGTACTGTAAATGACACCCTGACATCACTCTAGAATATATCAAAATAAAAGTAAAAAATATTAAGATGCTAATAGAGTATAAGCATAAATTACATGGTATATCGAGAAATTTATTCGTATCGGATGTTTATACTAAATCAATAAATGCATGACATATATTTTACGTATGCACTTCAAACACTTAACTATAGTGAAATATATATAACTTTATCATCTCATTAAATTACTGGATCATAATAAATTAACATGATCTAGTCTAAATACCATGTTCGTCATACATGTATGGGTATGTGGGTGCAACCTAATGTAATTTTTATAGGTATGGTCTAGAGAGGATTGTATTGCCTCTCTGCTCGACAAAGACGCCGTGAAATTTAAATCAGCAGTATGCCTTATCCAAAATGGGACAATGACACTGAAACATTGTCTTTTGACGCCAAGTATAGAGAATATAATAATATAGATTGAAAGGATTCTTTCTACTTTTGAGAAATTAATGTATGATTCCTTTTTTTTTTTTAAATCAACCATTCTAACCATGGGAAATATGAATTTTTCTTTCTTTCTTTCTTTCTTTTTTTTAATTTCTTCATTGTAATTTTTTTAAATTCAATCTGGACAAGTTTAAAGTGAAAAAAAAAACGCCTATAAAGATTGAATTGAAAATTGATATATCAGAATAAATTCGGGATACTTCTTATGTATTTTCCCTTTATTTTTCTTCCCCGTATATGTAATTTTCCCTCTCTGTTGGTAGGATGTTTGTTCCATGGACAGCTTCTTTTAGCTTATCATGTTATTGAGACTAATTAATTAGGACCAAACAAATACTAATTGATAGATCTATATCATTTGAATTGAAATTTACTAAGACATGTAGATGAATTAAACTCCTGTTATACTAGAGATCCGGCAAAGGATTATTTTTGCGAGAAATTATTTTCATATTTTGAACATGTGATCTCTTCATCACAAGTGAGGTTTGGGGAGGGGATTGTGTACGCAGACCCTGCCCCTACCTGAGGGGGTATAGAGGTTATTTCCGAAAGACCTTCGGCTCAAGAGGACGAAAAGAAATACTATATCAGTATCATCAACAGAAAACCAAGAACTAATCATAGGATCATAAGCACCAGAAAATAGATGAAAAATTGTCACGACCCAAATCGGAGGGTCGCGACGGGCACCTGGTGCCTTACTCAATCAAGTGCCGACGTAGCATATCTTTCTTACCACACCATCATAGGTAAATGGGCCAGAAGGGTCATCATGAGATAACTGGAATAAAACATAAGAGAATACTAGACATAGGACGACTCAACATGATACTTATACATGTGACATACAGGCCTATAAGGCCGACGTGATCATTTGTACACTCAAAACATATGCCGATAAAGCCATACAAGTATCCATACATAACATCTGTCTACAAGCCTCTAAGATTACATAAACATCATAAAGGTCGGGACAGGGCCCCGCCATACCAATCAGTACATGTCCAAATCATATTAACCAAATAGGCAACTCCAAAGCAAGTGGAGTGCACCAATACCTTCCGCTGAGCTGATAGCTTACTAGGAGGAATGTCAACTTGTCTATTGGGACCTACGAGCATGAAATGCAGCATCCCCAAGCAAAAGAGATGTCAGTACAAATAAAGTAACGAGTATGTAAGGGATGAAAGAAACATGGTGTAAAGAACTCAACATGTAAGTCTGAATATCTCTGCGAATCGTGAAACATTTATAATGTCATGCATATGTATGTAAATGTCATACCATGCATAGGTATATGAGTACATAATATTATCAAGCCTATGAGGGCATCCAATCATATCATCTCGGCCTCTATGGGCGAAAACATCAATGTATACTAGCTTATCAGATGGTGATGCGTATATAACGGTATAACCTTTCTGCATACCCCATATACATATAATATACGCGTATATAATGCCATCTGGTCGTGGATCAATGTACATGTATAAATGAATGCAATGCATGAGAAGTAAGTCAATAAGATCTCTCAGGATGTCATAAAATCATTATGCTTTCGATTAATATCGTGAAATAAACTTTATCAACTTACATACTTTCTGAGACCCATGAGCAGATGATAAAATAATAGGACACATGGGGAATCAAGAACATAGGAACCCTAGTATGTTTAAGAATGGTGTCATTTGTGAAAGTTGCGCGTTTGCTCGTTTCATTTGTATCATATGGATCATGCCAAAAAAAAAAGAGAAAGGATTGCCTTAACATACCTTTTTTTTTCACCTAACCACACAACATTGGTTTAGCCCGTTAATGCTTCAATCTACAACAAACAGTAAGGGTCGTTAAACTTAAAGAAGCTAGAACTCAACACAAATGAGCGACCAGCTAATCTACGAAATTTTTCACAGCATCTCCCCTTATTCTTTTCATTTTCCTCAAATCCACAAACAAGACCAACATGTCGAGAATGTCAACAAAACATATATAAATATATATATAGCTAACCTCATATTCATTACAATACATCACCAAAACAGCCCACACCACCTTACCCAGCAACCAAGTTCTAACTTGCACTTTCCAAGCCTTCTCTTCTTCAAAACACATCAACCACAATAGCAATAGTATTCTTAATTTATTTCTACTGAATTCCATCCATAAAACATCAAGAATTCAACTCCAAAATAGTCTAGCAACTATAACACTTCAATATGAAGTTCAACTTACTTCACAAGTGTCCTTTATCAAATCAACTAGATATACATAGATGATTTTGTATACATATAGGAGAAGTTAAACCTTATCTTGGCAGAAATAATACTCATCCAACTAAGCTTTACTTCAAGCTCAAATAAGTTCTTTACCCAAACAACAAAGTAGAGAGATAACTAGGTGATTTTGATCTTCCAAGAGAGAAATCACCTTACCAACTTGTGGATTTGGTCTTGAACCCTACGATAACTTTGAGAAAGATCTTGCGCTGATATTTTGGATCTCCTCACTTTGCAATAGGTAGAGGGATTATGAATTATTTTCTAAGTTAAATTGAGATATATCTATGTTTATTATGGCCCCACTAATGGGAAGAAGGGTCTTGGGCAGCCCCAAGACTTGCCCATCTCTATCCTTTCCCATTCCCTTTTAATTTGATCCAAGACCTCTAAGTAGGTTTTGCACCTACTTGTCACCTACTTAATCAAGTAGGTAATTCATGTTGGTCCTTTTTCCATTTTTGAAACATGTGTCTCGTCCTCATTAAATAATTTAGACATGTGTCGAGTAGCTCAAGCAAGTAGGACGAAAAGTAAGTTGGTGAAGCAGGCACGTTCGGTAAGCAAGCAGCTCATTTTTATTTGTCCAGAATCTCCTTTCTCTTGTTTAATTGCATTTGTCCTCAACCTAGTTGTTTGTATGTTGAACGGAAATACTTGGATGTAATATCATTAGATCTCTGATATCACATCTCTTTAAATACTTTCAAAGAAAATCTTATTTCTAAGCTTACATCAATTGACTTACAGCGTACTTTCACGTACGAAAACATAGGGTATAACATCATTCCCCCCTTTGGAACATTCATCCTCGAATGTTGACTGATGCACTTATTATTCTCATAACCTATAGATCTTGCAAATACTTTAATACTCTCCTTGCCACCTAAGCAACTGTTCTGTGAATAAATCCAAAGGCCAGGTCATTCCTCCCTTTGGGCCTCTTTCTCACACCACGACTTTTGGTCGGAATTCTTCAAGTCTCGTAACTATTGCTACCTTCTATTATGCAGTCTATAGGACTTTGTCCTTGTACGTGCGCCTATACGACTCTTCTCTCATTTTTCATCCAGCTTTTAGCGAATCTCTAGGCCTCACTTTGTGAACATACACAAAAATATGACAAGTTGTCCCTCTGGGCGTCTATGGCTTTACTACATTTAAGTAGGTCATACTATACCATAACTCTTACTTCGATTTATTGTTACTGAGATTGCTGCCAAACTCCTAGTTACTCTTGCTGCTTATCCTATATGTATAAATCTAAGTCCTTATAATGCTTCCTCATTTCTCAATAAAATTTCTAAATGGAATCCTCTTTTTTTTAACAATTACACCCTTATTCTACTACTAGGGCAGCATTCCATCTCTCCTAAATGCTCCTAGTCTTAGACTCCTCTGAGTTCACTCATGATATACTAAGCTTTCTATAACTTACGGAAACCATCAGCTCTCTTGTTTTGATGGGCTTAATCCCGAGGACTTACCTATTCTCACTCGCCTTTTCTTATCCTTACTCTTATCTTCCTAAAACCTTGTCTCTCTACCATACTTTAGCTTGCGACCTTCACAAATCTATTTAAACTACTAGCAACCTCCTTTAACTTGCTTGCACCATAGATTTTTTTATGTTATTTTGGAACCTCAAGCGAGATATCATATTGTCTCTAACTCATACTTACTCTCTTAATTAGACCTCTCGGTACCTGGAAACCATAGGCTAGTAGATATGTCACTAACGACACTCTATCATTTCTTGATACTGAATCCCAGTGCTTTTAGCCCTCTATCTAAAGTACGGACTATTCACAACCTTCTGCACGTGAGTATCTCCTACCTTCTTTACCTTTATGTTACATACCTTAAAATCTCACATCGTATCTTCCATCTCTTTCATAACCTCCCTTTTACATAGGTATAATTCACATCCATAACTTGAAGCTATATTATAATACTTGTACCTCTGGTGCATACACAATCTGATGGAAGCTTCATACTGACTTCCTATAAGACTGGTACTCTTCGAACTGGCTTTATTGTAGAGCCGTTATTAAATAAGGCTGATGTACTATCTCTCTTGTTATCTGATATTAAGAGTGATTCTACAATAGTTTCAATCACGATTTCTATAATTATCTAGGTCCAATAATCAGGCTTCTAATTTACTTAGCTGATGTAACTCTTTAGTTTCCTCTTCTCTCTCATCCTTTATGTAGGCTTAAGCTATCTTCGTTCTATGGCTCAGGGTATTAGTTATTACTTTAGCCTTTTATGGACACTATGAAATATCGATGATATACTCTTCTAATAATTCAATCCTTTGTCTATGACCCGGGCTCAACTCTTTCTTTTAACTTATATTGGAGTCTTCTACGGCTGTATAAATGTCAACATATATGTCGCATGGATAATACTCCAAAATCTTAAATGCGTCTATAACATAACTAACTCTGGGTCATTGATAAAATAATTCCTTTCATTCCTTCTCAGCTTTCTTTAAACGTAAGCAATTACTTTTCCAGGTCATTCTGCTACCTACTGCATGAATAATTGGCTTATCTTAGTGCCCACAAATACTAGAATTTCCTGTAACTCATATAATCTCCAATGTCACTTTTGGATTTTTTTTTCACTTCCCATTCATTAGCCACTGTAGGTGCCACTTTCTTATGGATTGCATACAATGCTATAGTGAGACTGTTTTTACATGACCATTTCTTCTTCAAGTTACTATGCTTAGGTTGAAGCCTTCTTCCTTATTTCCTCAGCTAGTCTTTTATTGTAGTACTTAGGGAGGACCCTTTGATTATTGTAAAGCTGCAGGCTTATTACATCGTATACTCGACAGAATGTTTTTGATGTTCTTCCTCGCCTTTAATTATCCTTAATTATTTACCTCCACGCCCTTGTGCTTGTAGGGTTGCTTTTGAACTGATATTGACTATCTTCCCAGTGGCACGCTCTTTTATTTTCATAACTCCAATTCGGTACCTTTAACTACCCCAACTTCTATCTAAATATTTCTCAAGGATTACAATTTCATAACTACGAGACTGAATTCACCATATTGGGTTTCACTTTGTTTATCTTGCACGATTTGCTGATTTGTCTGTGTCCTCTTGTCTAGCCATAACTAGGCTCTTCCTGAATCAACTATTAACTACTCGTTGGTCCATTCTTATATCTATGTTCTGCGTAATCTCTCTTGGGATATGTCCTTTGACTTAACTTACCTCTTGCACTGGCTAATTATGTATCAAGTATTTGTTCATACTTATTTATCAATAACATCCTGGTCGGGAACCTTTACTGCCCCTACTTGCCCTCGTGCTTACGTAATGTTTTGGAATCGTAACCTATTTGTGGGATTTGAATAAGTGCAATCTCATCACTTTCTCATTTTTGTCGCATTCTTCCTTTACTATTCCATAGTTCCCTGAACCATATAACTCCTACTTAATACCATATCACACAATCTTTCCCACCTCTCTTCATCTTTGGCGTCTTTTCACATATTCACTGACTCTTACTCGCCTTTGCAGTAATCCTTCTATATCAAGGATAACAAAACTTCTTCCTCATGAGGGTTACACTTAGTGTAAGTGGCACACTTAGTCCCTTAAGCTTAACTCTGCTCACAGTGCTTGCTTTAGGGAAGCGTCTTCCTAAATGAACTTTAAAAGTTATTCTTTTGTTGTCCATTCTATTATTTCTGGAACACTATCTCTGAAATTCTCACAATGCCGATTATTATAAAATCCTTCGGTCCCTAATTCATGTCCAGTTTATCTTATTCACTAGCCCATACTGATTTCTATTAGTCTGGGGGTCTAACTTTTACTTCTGGTAATCACGTTGGAGTCACCAACTCATTTCTCGAAATGGGGATATGAATTTATGGCTTATACTCTTTTACTGACTCAAGGTCTGTCACCTCTTGTCTTTTCCTTCACTTGACTATAGACTCTATCATCCTGTCATATCTTGATTTGCCGTTATCACTCACTTGTCACATCATGCTCATTATCCTTCATTTACTCTCTTCTTATTCTCCTGCTAATATTTCTATCTATCACTTTATTCTGAAAGCTTAAACAAAACATTCCTTTGCTTTTAGCTCCCCTTGCTCTATCCACTAGCTCTTCGGGTCACCTAACATTCTCTCCTTACTAGGGACAGGAGCCATAAGAAAATATTTATCCCTACTAGGATTCAAGTGCCTATCTTTGTAATTTTGAACATTCTAGTATTCATATCTAGCTGTACTATTCTAGAATGCACCATCAGGGTGTCTCACAACGAGAATTATTACCACGTTTGCAATATCCTTTGGAAATGCCAGCTAACGCTAATAACCCATCCACCATTTTGGGTTGCTCTAACCCCAGCCGGATCCTGATATCCCGTCCTTCTCTTAAACTATATCTCTTGGCTCCCATGGAGTATAACTGAGATGGGTGTGGACAATTGTATATACCACTGTTACAATTGAAGGTAACTCAAAATGCTTATATTTCTCTGCTTGAATTCTAAATACTGATAAAATCTTCACTAATTGGGTACCTCGTACCCTTCTTCACCTTGCTTCTTTTACTTGTTGAAACTTGTATCTACCTTCTGATTCTCCCATTGCTTTAAGCCATATGGGTGGTTAGATATTCATGCCTTAGGACTCCTTATCAAGAAGCTTACACGTCTTAGTACACACATGATCTATTGAAGACATCATATTTGATCATCATAAGCTTGATGCAAAATCTAGTTCGTCTGATTCAACTCTTTCACAGCCACAATCAATCTCTTACCAGCTGTCTTTCTAGATGCAGGTATCATTGTATTACGAATAAAATAGGATTTAGGAGTTTGAATTCTTACAACTGTGCTCTACCACAAGATCTAGAGTAAGAAGAATGAGTGACAGTCCTAAATTTCCTATAGCCTCCTGCTTATAAGTGTGATGCACAACACACCCATAAACAAGACTCTACTAGACACGGCTTGTAGATTCCTTAGGATAGAACTGCTCTGATACCACTTTTGAAACGACCCAAATCGGAGGGCCGCGACGGGCATCCAGTGCCTTACTCAACCGAGTACCAACATAACATATCTTTCTTATCACACCATCATAGGTAAATGGGCCAAAAGGGCCATCATGAGATAACTGGAATAAAACATAAGGGAATGTTAGACATAGGACAACCTAACATGATATAGAAACTTATACACGTGACATACGGGCCTATAAGGTCGACATCATTTGTACACTCAAAACATAGGCCGATAAAGTCATAAAAGTATCCATAAACATGACATCTGCCTACAAGCCTCTAAGAGTACATATACGTCATAAAAGGTCGGGACAGTCCACACCATCTTATTCAACAACCAAGTTCTAACTTGCACTTTCCAAGCCTTCTCTTCTTCCAAACACATAAACCACAATAAAAATAGTATTCTTAAGTTATTTCTACTAATTTACAGCAATAAAACATCAAGAAGCCAACTCCAAAATAGTCTAGCTACTACAACACTTCAACATGAAGTTCAACTTACTTGACAAATTTCCTTTATTAAATCAACTAGATATACATTGATGATTTTAAATACATATATGAGAAGTTAAACCTTACTTTGGCAGCAAGAATACTCATCCAACTAAGCTTTAATTCAAGCTCAAATAAGTTCTTTGCCCCAAACAACAAAGTAGAGAGATAACTAGGTGATCTTGATCTTCCAAGAGAGAAATTACCTTACCAACTTGTGGATTTGGTCTTGAACCCTAGGATAACTTTGACAGAGATCTTGGGCAGATATTTTGGAGCTTCCTCACGTTGAAATAGATATTGAGGGATTATGAATTATTTTCTAAGTGAAATTGAGATATATCTATGTTTATATGGCCGCACTAATGGGCTTGGGAAGATGGGTCTTGGGCTGCCCTAAGACTTGCTTATCTCTATCCCTTCCCATTCTTCCCTTTTAATTTGATCCATCAGCTCTAAGTAGGTTATGCACCAACTTGTCACCTACTTAATCAAGTAGGTGATTCATGTTGGTCTTTTTTCTATTTTGAAACATGTGTCTCAACCTCATTAAATAATTTAGACGTGTCGCGTAGCTCAAGCAAGTAGGACAAAAATTAAGTTGGTGAAGCAGGCACGTCGGGTAAGCAAGCATCTCGTTTTTATTTGTCCAAAATCTCCTTTCCTCATCCTTAACCTAGTCGTTTATATGTTTAACGGAAATACGGGATGTGATATCATTAGATTACTTTATATACATTCAAAGAGAATCTCATTTCCGAGCTTACATCAATTGACTTACGGTGTACTTTCACGTACGAAAACATGGGGTGTAACAAAAGCAATAATAATAACCAGTAAATAAGACCCGACACATAGAAATGGGAGAATAATATGAACAAAACATTAACCACTAGTAGTCGAAGACAAAACCCTATCAGATTAGCCTCACAGGTGCGAAGTAGATAAAAATGCTCAACTACCTCCTAACCTACAACCCTAATACGCGATCTCCACACCTTCCTATCAAGGGCCATGTCCTTAGAAATCTGAAGCCATGCCATGTCTTGTCTGATCACCTCTCCCTAATACTTCTTATGCCGCCCTCTACCTCTTTTCCTACCTGCCAAAACCAACTGCTCACACCTTCTTACGGGGACATCCGGACTTCTCTTCTGTACGTGCCTAAACTATCTAAGCCTCGTTTTCCGCATTTTGGCATCCATAGGAGCCACGCCTACCTTCTCCCAAATATCTTCATTCTAAATCTTATTCATCCTAGTATGCCCGCACATCCAACTCAACACCTCATTTTTGCTAATTTTATCTTCTGGATATGTGAGCTCTTAATTGATCAACACCTCCCCAAACAACATGGCCGCGATCTAACCACCGCTTTATAAAACTTACTTTTGAGTATCTATGGTACATTTCTGTCACACAAGACTCCATATGCTAATCTCTATTTCATCTACCCCACCCTTATACAGTGTGTGACATCCTCGTCGATCTTCCTATCCCCCTGGATAAGCGATCCAAGGTACTTGAAACTTCCTCTCTTGGGGATGACCTGTGATTCAAGCTTCTTCCATGCCTGCTTTCCTCGGCTCCATGCTAAACTTGCACTCCAGATATTTTGTCTTAGTCCTGATCAACTTCAAACCCTTAGAATCAAGGGCCTGTCTCCAAACCTCCAACCTCTTGTTAATTTCATATCGCATCTTATCTATCATCTCAATGTCATCAGCGAATAACATACACCAAGGCACCTCCCCTTGAATATCGCATGGCAGTGCGTCCATCACCAAGACAAATAAGAATGGGCTAAGCGCAGATCCTTGATGTAACCCAATAACAATGGGGAAAGGCTCCGAGTCGTCCCCTACAGTCCTAACCCGAGTCTTTACTCCGTCATACATGTCCTTATTTGTGGGCAACTGACACACCTTTAGCCTCCAGGAATCTCTAAAGGACCACTCTAGGGACTTTGTCATATGCTTTCTCCAAGTTAATAAACACCATGTGCAGATCCTTCTCTTATTCATGTACACGTCCACCTACCTCCTAATAAGGTGGATAGCTTCTATAGCAGGCCGACCCGGTATGAACCCGAATTGGTTGTGGATATAGACACCGTCCTCCTCACCCTCAATTTGACCACCCCTTCCAAAACTTTTAAGGTATGAATTAGTAACGTAATACCCCTATAGTTGTTATAACACTGGATATCACATTTGTTCTTGTACAACGGTACCGTCGTACTCCACCTCCACTCATACGGCATCCTCTTCATCCTGAAAATAATATTAAATAGCCTAGTTAGCCTCCATGACCTCCAACTTCGTCTCCTTCCTAGCTACCTTATACCTCCTTTTGTTCGCTCTCCTCTCCTCCTTGCCTATGCTCCCTACTAACTTCAGGTACGCCACCTTTTTCACTTTCACTTTACCTCGGATCACTTCATTCCACCACCAATCACTTTTGTGCCCTCCAGAGTAACCCTTTGACACCCCTAGCACCTCTCTCTCCACCTCCCTAATACAGTTCGTCATCATTGTCCACATAGTGCTCTCGTCCCCGCCACTCATCCTGACTCTCATATCCGATAACCTCCCCTCCAACTCCTGGTCTATATCCTTAGTCAGGGCTCCCCACTTGAATCTCGGTCGTCCTCGTACAAATCTCTTCTTCCTCTTTATCTTGATACTGACATCCACCACCAAGAGCCTATGCTGCATCGTGAGCTCACCCGGAATAACCTTGCAATCCTTACTCAACCCTCTATCCGCCTCTTAAAGAGGAGATAGTCAATCTGAGTCTTCTCCAACGCACTTTAGAAAGTAAATAAATGCTCCTCCCTCTTTGGAAAACTAGAGTTTGCAATCACCATCTCAAAAGCCTTAGAAAAATCCAACAGAGTACCTCCCTGTTCCTATCCCCATAACTAAAGCCGCATGCAACTCGCCATTGCCACCAGCAGTCGACCAATATGACCATTGAAATCTCCTCATATAAATAGCCACTCAGCAGGGGGAATACCACGTACAATCTCATCCAATTCCTCTCAACAACTCCTTTTAACCTCCTCATCCAAACCCGCTTATGGCGGCGCGTAAGCACTAACGACATTTATGGTGCACTCTCCAACCACTAACTTAATAGTCATTAATCTATCATTCACCAGCTTAACCTCTACCATAGACTCTCTAAGATCCCTATCCACCAAAATCCCCACTCTATTCTTGCCCTTCCTGACTCCAGAGTACTGCAACTTATACCCATCCACGTCTCTGGCCTTCGATCCTATCCACCTAGTCTCCTGGAAACACGCTATATTGACCTTCCTCTTCTGTAGAATCTTCGCCAACTCTATTGACTTACCGGTCAATGTTCCTATGTTCCATGACCCAATTCTCAACCTATAGGCTCCCTTGATCCCCTTACCTTGCTTGCCTCCCATCCGACCCCCGACCCCCGACCCCTGCCCTACCCCCACTCTCCCCGAGGATAATACCTTACTCTACCATCTCAGACCACAGCTAATATACCTACGACAGACTAAGGAAAATCACTAACATAAAACAGGTGACGGACCAACTAGAAGAAAATATGTTATAACTACAGGCATGCTAATAATATGACTAAACTAATGCACACTAAAATAACAAGAAGTTAACAAACACAAAGAATAGAAAGAGGAGAGTGGGAGGTACCAACTCCCGAGAGTAGAACTTGAAAATTCGACTTGGTGCACATCCGAGGTCGCTGATACTGATGTGTTTCTTTCCAACTCCAACCGGCCTTTGCAAAGACAAACCAGGGCTGCTCCATGATGCTCGCCCGTACGCCTCGCGCTCATTACCAACTGCCGCGCTAATAACTTGAAAAATCACAACACACCAACCAAGAAACCGACAGGGGAGGGGGCTGTCAACCTATAACCACTGCGCCGATGTTTAATTCTACGTTAGCCTGGACTGTGCATTAAAAGACGGGCAAATAGCCGACGAATGCAGTGGGATTATCGAAGAGACAAAGGGTCGAACACAAGGAAGGGGAAAAGGGAGTGGGGGCGACTTAAACAGAAAAAAATAATAGAGGTGCAACTAGGGTCGTTGGCTGAAGTTGTCGCTGGCAGAGGCTGCCTTGTTAGGGTTTCTAGGGTCAGGTGGACAGAAAAGGGGGGGAGAGGAAGGGAACGGAAAGAGAAGAGAGAAAAATGAGGAGAGAAGAAAGAGGGGAAAAAAGGGAGGGTCGTCGGCCGGAGAAACACTGGTGGGGGATGAAGAAAGAGGGAAAGCTAAGAAAAACAGAGGGGAAGAAAGAAGTAAAAAGGGGTGGGGGGAGGCAGCGAGAAGAAAGAAGGGGGAGGGAGGAGGGGAGAGAGGGACGGCCTACCTACCTGCGTGTGGTCGTCGGCGCTGGCGTTCTCACCGGTGGGTGTAGCAGCTAGAAGGTGAAGAGTGGAGATTGAAAAGAGAGAGAGAGAGAGAAAGAGAGAGAAAGAGTCGTTTGCCAAAATATTGTTATGAACTAAATGACTATTGATTGACTCAAATTATATTTATAATGTTTCTATGTATTATGACCATCATGTGAATATATTTTTTAGGTAGATCATTAATGAATAATGACTTTACTGTCAACCTATTAGACTTTTAGTGGCGATACAATCAACATTTAGCATCGACTAAAGTTTCTATAAAACACAAAAGATTATGCGACCAAATAAATTCAGAAAAAGAAATAGATTTTATGTATGTCGTCAATGAATAATGATTTTACTAGCTATCATTTGATTTTTTGTAGCGATTATAGTTTCTATAAAAAGTCAATAATTACGCGACTAAAGTCGCTATAAAGTTTAGGATATTGTAGCCAAGAGAGATGCGATAGAAGGATAAAAGATTTTGTGGCAAGTAAGATCGCCACTAAAAGTTGAGTAGGTCGCCACTAAAGTCGGCTAGGTCGTTATTTGTAGGGGAGACCTTATTTGACTTTTAGTAACGACATGTTCGACTTCGAGTTGCGACTTGTGTTGCCACAAAAACTCTTTATCCTTTATATCGCAACTCTTTTAGTCACAATAACCTTAACTTTATCGCTACTTTAGTCTTCACAAATACCATTATTTTTAGACAAATTACCATTTTGCTTTTAGTTCAAGTCATATCTTGTTTGCTTTAGACTACTATTATATGAAAAATTAAATTTATAAAAATTTATTTTCCAATATATGAATACACACACCATACTACACTTGCTGAAAATTCCGAATCCGCCTAATAACCTTCCTAAACTCCTTAACAAGCACTATTGTTGATAATACATGCTAAGTCTTTGGTTATTTTAAGTGGGCACTATCTACATCAAAGTGCCATGTTTATGTGTGGTATATATATCATTCTTTTGTGAAAAAACATTGTAATGAACAAATGACAACACAGCTTGATTTCACTTGTTCTCTTTTATCATACCTAATATACTTATGTATATATATTGTGTTGAATCTTGATTTATAAGTTTTTTTACTTATTTATATCTTGGTCATAATATTTGCTTCACCCATGTGATATTTTCCCATTATCTTTTGATGTTAGTCGTCAAGTGGTCCAGGCAATGACAGTTACTAGTCATACGTACACCTAGTACTGCAGCCCACTTGCATGAGCCATGAGCACATTTTGCTCATTTCTATTTATCGTCTTAGTAAAGATTTAACTTATACATAGTATAACAATTATTTATGCAATTAATATATTTTAATTTGTTATAAAATATAATTGACCTTATTATTGCTCATGCATGTAAGGAGACAAACAAATTATTGAATTGGTGATAGACTGATGAGTCATACATCAAGTTGTACCAATAGTTGTAATTCCTCCCCATGAAAAGGTGAAAGGTTCTCCATACATTCCAGTGAAGAATAAAGCATAATAAACAACTAAAAAAAAAAGAATATTAGCAGAGTTGATTCATACTGTGATAACCATAATAACTACCATGTATAAAAAATCGGAGAACAACAGAATTGATAAATATATAGTAGAAAAATGAGAAACAATTGAGGGTCAATGAGAAACATACTCTCTGTCTTCACAAGATCGGGTTATAACGTTGTGTACACGCTATTTTCTCCAGATCCTATTTATGAGATTGTTATTATTGTATAGTAGCAAAATAGGTTAAGACAGGCAGTGGTGTACATAAGACTTTTGTTAAACGGTGTCACTTTTTTATAATGGTACAATACATAAATCTCTATATTGAAAAAAGAAAAAAAAGAATAACTCAAATTATAAGAATAAAGCACAACTCAATCATATTACAGCTCTTCTTAAAAAAAAAAATTTGAAATGCATCGAAATAACCTCACTAGAAATATACTAAATATACTTTCTGTTCTATAAAAGGCACTAAACGATGACTCAAAAACTCATAATTAATCTGTGAAATCATTCTTAATCGGTATCGTTGCCAAGGAGAAAATAAAGGAAAAGAAAAACTAGGAGACCAACTTATGGTAGCAGCAACTTCCTTTAGAACTCGAAGCTTTTAAATAATTCTTTGTCGTCGGAACAGATTTATTTGGTTCTTGACCCTTTGCTTTCTTTTGTTTAACACTTACAGATCAATGGTTCAAACCCAATTGAAAAATATTTTATTTATATTATCAAAAATTTAAACAGAAAACACTGCTTATTTATATTTTTAAAATTTTAAAATAGAAAAAATTGCCACGGAGCTTCGAACCCATAATATATCCTAAAAAACTAGGGCACTTGACCAAACGAGCTACTTACCTAATTATGTCAAGCGGGCTCATTTCAATCAATTTATACATGTTTCAGCTTTTGCATTTCAATTATTATAAGTATTTAATAAAATTATCAGACAAAGCGGTATCATGTGAAACCATAAATCCGCCCCTGAAGAGGTACAGATCCAACTGCCAAATTTCCAAAGAAAGCATTTAGCTTTTTATGTTAACGTCTATACGCTGATAAGTTAAAATAATTTTTCACTATCAAATCACCCAAATAATAATTACAAATAATTGCCATAAAAAATAAAATTATTTACATAGATAATAAAGCAGCTTACCTACTACAATAGATTAAAAATTAAATTACACCAATAACGTAAAAGTTCTCTACAGCGTCGGTGTTTCATTGGTAAATTTTTTAGGAAATGACCACCCATAATTGCCTCCAGTTTGGTATACCTTTGCTTGTACTTCCCCTTTCCTTACACCTCTTGGCTAATCTTCTTCTACCGTTCTTTGGCCAATAATCTTCACCATTTTCATGTTCAATGAATTTTGCTTTAGCTTCTTCACCATTTTGAACTTCAGCATCTTGTTCAACTTCCATTTCATTATTATTACCATCTTTTAACCAAGAAAGTCTGAGCGTGCCACTAGCACGCTCGGCTTCAAAGTAAGAGCTGTAAGTACTTATCCTTGCAGCTCTTAAAACTAAGCGACCCCCTTCGCGATAAGATCTTACTCGAACCCTGTCCGTTCCACTGATTGAAGTTAGAGGAGGGGGAAAAGTTACTGTCCTTTTGATTCTTTTCTTGAATTCTCGACATTTTGATCGTTGAACACCACGAGAAATGTCAAAAAAGAACTCATCCATATTGCTTTCACTGATATAATTACTACCCGTCTCGCTTCCTAATATCTCAGTGCACATCTCCAAGCTTCCTGTGTTCATAATAGAAGAAGAAGATAGCTTCGTCGAAGGGTGATTGTAGAAGAACAAGCCTCCTTTGTGAAGAAATTTTAATTGAGAGCTATGTCCGGTTGTAAATACAACATAAAATGGAATTTTTATTCAAATCTCTACTCAATACGGTTGCTAATGAAAGTAGCGCGGCAAAGAGCAATGTTGTTAATAAAGGATAGAAGGATAGGACAATGAACTAGAAGTGAAAGGTGCAAGCTTGAATTTATAGAGGTAAAAAGCTACCACTTGAGGGTTTTTTGTTTTTTTGGGCCCGGGGGAGTTGGGGTTCTATATTTTGCAAGGAGGAGGTGCAAAACTTTTGATGCCACTAGAAATATTCAGCTGTTCACTCTGCCACATATTATAACGAGGAAAAGAACAAGAAAAAGTTGAAGAAAGTGGGAGGCTAGAATAACTTGAAATTGGACGAACCTCTCTGGTCTTGTTCTTTTTAAGGTAAAATACCTTAAATCGCTCTTAAACTTGGCTCGGATTATTAGTGTCCTTCTCGAACTATGTCCGATCCTAATTACCTTTTATACTTGATTTTATGAATTTAAACCCCCTCCCTCCCCCCTCCCCCACATCGATCTCGTATAACTTAATGCAGTATACACGCGCTGCTGAAAATTTATCTTATGTGTGCTCCATGTAGGACAAATTATTTTATTTTATATACATAAATCAAAAGAAAGAAAATGAAATTAAAATTTTACGACTAGTCGATCCTATTTCTCCAAACACTGTAGGCGCTACTCGTCTCTCTACTCTCTCTCTCTCTCGAACTTTATCTAAAATCCTCTCAAGGTTAGTGTAGAAATTTATGGTAAACGGTTTTAGGTGATTTTCCAGTTATATTTAGTTAGATTTGGAGTTGAATCAGTGTGGGTGGCTTCCAATCTAGTGAAAAGGATTCCAAGTGTGGTTGTGTCATGATCCAAATTTTCTTCCGTAGAATATCGTGACGGCGCCTAGTCTCTAAGACTAGGTAAGCCTAACACTTACTGAATTAAAGACATAATTTAACCAGAACAACTACGAAGCATGAAACTGAAATTTTAATAGTAAAACCAATGATCTTAAGTGCAATACAATACCCCAAAATTGGTAGTACAAGTCATAAGCTCTACCGAGTTTGATAGAAAATCCCTAAATATAAATGTTCAGAATAGAATTAAACAGTACAATTACAATGTCAGAATGTGACTTCGAGGCCTGCGAACACGACGACAGGTTTACCTTAAGTCTCCTCAGCAATGCTCGACCAGCTAGCTAATAATCAACAATATCCGAGGTACCTGGATCTGTATAAAAATATGCAGAAGCGTAGTATGAGTATATCACAGCGGTACCCAATAAGTATCAAGACTAACCACGGTGGATTAGTGACGAGGAACAGTCAAGATACCTACTAGACTAAACAACTTGAACAAGTATAAATGTAGAGCTAACAGGGAACCATACTAATATAAAGCTAGGCATGATAACGATAATAATACAATATTTGTAATAGGGACTAAAAGTAACAGTTAGCAACGAGACACAACAGGTAATAACACTATAGAGTAAGCTGAACATAGTTCAAATCTGCTGAAATCAAATAAAGGAAAACAAGTGACAACTTAATAGGAACAACCGCTTCCACACCAAGTTTATCCAAGAATTTCCCTCGAGGTACCAAACTTCAAAATCACAAATCAGGAGTCTCAATTCGTGAACCCTAATTACTTGGCATCTTGTACTCACATTACAATTCATACAGCACGGACGACTCAAGTGCCAAGGGTGTGACAATATCTAACATCTGCACGGACCACTTAAATGCCGACAATAATAATGACTCATGACTGCACAGACAACTCACGTGCCAACAGGATAACTCTCACACATAAGGCAAGTACATGGGAGTACATGTAAACGGTCAAAACATCAAGATTCATTTTCTTAGACCGATATGGGTGATTTATTTATGTGTATGCTTGTGCAAGTGTTTTACCACAATTTAAGTCAACAAGTAAGAGTAGAGACAATGAATGGCACGTAAGAAACGATCACCACAAAATGTACAGTGTAATAAGACAATAATGAAATTGAAACAACGAATAGTACAACAAGATTAGCTAAACATAACTAAGCAATTAGTGCAATACGAAGAAAGAAAATTAATAGTCTGCTAAGGAAAAACAACAATCAAAGACAAGTACAAAAGAATGAAAAAATGTCAAGAAGAGTCACTACCGAGGTACCGCCTCGTAGTCTCAAATCGCAAAATGAATCACAATCTTTCTTTATATCACCGCGAGAGCCCTTACCTTTAGTTTTAAAAATTATTTTTCCAGAAATAGCACCCCGCGTTTTAGTCCACTTTATCCCACCGCATGGCTTCTAGTAGTTTCCCTACTAGCCATGCATATCAGGCCTACCTTATCTTACCGCATGCGTTTCAACACCCAGACCTTATACCACCGCATGTGTATCAATAATAACAACAGCACGGCAGAAATCTCGTGCAAACACACGAACAATCTTCTCAATGGTAACACATGTGCCAAAACATAACAACTCAACAAAATGACTTTCACAATATGTGCCCATATGCCACAATATTTCCTCAAAACAGTTTCAATATCACAATCACGCATAGCTCTTGGCTCAACAACACTGAATACAACAGCAACAACAACAATAACATGAGGATACAACAAGTAAATCAACTCAGGAACTTTAGAACACAAGGAAAAAGTAGAATGAGCTCACAAGGAAAAAAGCAACAGGGAATAATGGTCTCCATAAGAATAGCTCAACAAGGAAGAGATAAGGTGTAGCAAGAATTCCACAAAAAGTAAAATTCGACGATAAGAGAGATAACATGAATCAACGATCCCAACTAAGGATAAGCCAACAATGAAAAGGGACAACAAAACTTCATTTAAGGTTGAGCAATTAAGGAAGAGATACAACAAATTCAATTAAGGATAAGCAATTACCGAAAAGATAACAATAACTTCAACTAAGGATAGATACTTACAGAAAAGATAATATTAACTTCAATTAAGGATAACCAATTACGGAAAGGATAGCATGTCAAATAAAGAGGAAAAAACTTCAGTAAAGGAACCTAAGAGTTTAATCGGCAATAAGGGTAGGACATGAAGCAATTAATTTCAAATAAGACACGTATGGGTGAACTTAGTAAATGGAGGATTTAACATGACAAACAACTTCATATCTAATGAACATAAGAACATAAGAGCCCTAAACGGTCAAATTTCCACAATAAGACCGAGCACGTACTCGTCACCTCGCGTACACAGCCTTCACATGACACGATTAGCACAAATGACTCAAATCCTAAGGGCTAGTTCTCCCACACAAAGTTAGGCAAGATACTTACCTCAAAGAAACTAGACTGTTACTCTAAAATTACCTTCTCGAATGAAACATCCTCCGGACGGCTCAAATCTAGCCAAAATAACTTCAAATCATAAATAAAACTCATAGGAAATAATTCTAGATAAGAAAGCTTCGATTTTTAACTAAAACTAAAAAGTCAACCCAAAAGTCAATCACCGGGCCTACACCTCGGAGCCCGACAAAATTCACAAAAGCCGAACACCCATTCCGATATGAATCCAACCATACAAGAATTACCAAATTACGATATCAATTCATCCTTCAAATCATCATTTTATATTTTTGAAAGATTTTTATAAAATTTACATTTTCTTTCTTTCAATTCACTGATTTAATGATATAAGTAAGTATGAAATCATGAACTGTAATCATTTTCGGATAGAGAACACTTACAAAAATCAAACTCGTGAAGAATCTTTCCAGAATCGCTCAAAATCGAGGCTTCAAACTCAAAAATGGACAAAAATGCCAAACCCTCGAATTATGTGATTCTGCCTAGGTTTTTTTTGCATTTGTGAACAGAAACGCCGCATCTGCGGCCTCGCATTTGCGAGAAAAACTCCGCATATGACCGATAGCCGCACCTGCGCAAGAATGAGTCGCACCTACAACTCCGCAGAAGCGCACAAATAGCGGCAAAAGCGGACATCTTCACACTTGCGATCAATGGGCCGCAAAAGCGGCCATCGAATATGCGACAAAAACTCTGCAAAAAGTGAAGCTTCCTCCCAGGTTTCAATATCGCAGAAGAACCAGAAACTTCGCAGAAGTGGCTCCGCATCTGCGATCAAACCTCCGCAGATGCGATACACCAGAACACTACCCAACAGCCTTAACCAAAAATTTCCAAAACGATCTGAACCTCATCTGAAACTCATCCGAGCCACTCGAGACTCCGTCCGTATATACCAACAAGTTTCATAACACAACGCGAACCTACTCGAGGCCTCAAATCACATCAAACAACGTCAAAACTATGAATCGCACCTCGAATCGAACTTATGAACTTTAATCTTCCAACTTCCAAAACTCGTGCCGAAACATATCAAATCAACCCGCAATAACGTCAAATTTTGTATGCAAGTTTCAAATGACATAACGGAGCCAATCCAACTCCGGGAATCAAAATCTAAACCCGATATAAACAAAATCCACTCCCGGTCAAACCTCTCAACCTTCCAAAACTTCAATTTTCTAATTTTCGGCAAAATGCTTCAAATTATCCTACGGACCTCCAAATCTAAATCTGGACACACGCCTAAGTCCAAAATTAACATACGAAGCTATTGGAATCATCAAAATATTATTTCGGTGTCTTCTACACAAAAGTCATATTCCTATCAACTCTTACTGCTTAAGTTTCTAAAACAAGAATCCTTCTTCCAAATTAACCCCGAATCATACGAAAATTGAACTCGGCCACACAAGCAAGTCATAACATATAATACGAAGTTGCTCGAGATCTTAAGCTGCCGACGGGACGCTAATTTTCAAAATGATCGGTCGGGTCGTTATAGGTTGATTGACGATTCCAACAAAATATACTAAAATTTAACCTTCTAAATAGCACTAATCTCATTATATTCATACTTTATAGCTTATGCATCCAAGAAATCTCCTATCGAGATTAGCATTTGACCAAGAAATTTTTAAACATGTCGAATACCCACGTCTACAAAGTGCATTCATATTTAATGTGAGGTATGGTGGAGAAAAATAGGACATAAATCTGAAAATGGGACTAAGTAATTTAACTAATAATGAAGAAAATCAAGAATTATAGGGAAAGGTATGAACTTGAGTTTGGCTTTAATGGAGGATGTTATAAATAGGAAGAAAAGAGATTTTAGCATATGGGGATGTTTATTTGGGGCTTGTTTACCGTTTGAGAGCTCTCTCACGCGCCACAGTCTACTTAATATCACTTGCTATGCCATGTGGCAGATCATGGGGATTCTTAAATTTATAAAATAAAATGTAAGGAGTAATTAGTACCAGGCATAGTTCGGGGAGAAAATTAATAATCTGAGCTAAATTTAGGAGTCGTTTAAGGTATTTTGCATTTTTTAATTGGTATTTTCCTGTTTTCTTAAACTGGTAAAAGACATAGATTTTGCCTGGTTTTCATAGCTAAATTTTGGTTGGTTTTCATAGAATGAATAAATACCTTTTGTCCATACAAAAATGAGCCAACAGATTATATTATTGAGTTTTTGCCTATCTCATTCATACTTTTCGATTCCACATACTTACCCCCCTTCCCAACCCACTTTTCTTTAGTAAAAATTCAAGAATCAAGACATCTTTTTCCAAATACTACCATATTGTTACGGACCATTTAATTTTAATCCCAAAAATTAGGTCACCAGAGTTTGAGATCATATATAATATGTTCGAGCCTCTCTATCGCGTTACGTATAATATTGGAATCTATTCAGAAGTGATTCGTAAGATCAGACATTTTTCCTAGTTATAGTGAAAAGTTAGAAAATATGAATGTATTTGTTTAAATTACTTTCTTCATTAGTTTTTGGTTGTCTATTGAAAACAGTCTTTTTATCCGTTCAGAATTAAAGATAAGACTGCGTATATTTCATCCTCGTTAAATCCCACTTATAAAAATATATTTGTTGTTGTTGCTATTGTATATATTGATTTTTGGTTGAGTTGTCTATCATGTTTGATGTGACATTAGCATTAGACTCTTCCCAATCAAATTGGCAGTGCTCTTCTTACTGTTCGACCGCCCTGATGTTGAACAAGGCAAGATTGACTCTGATTCATAGAACCACCCGAATTTAACCTTAAAATATAGCTCAGTATGCAAAAGAGTTGTGGACCGCTTATAATTTATTAAAAAAAGATAAACCATAACTATGATGAAACTGGCTTTTATTTCACCCTATTTTTAGGATTCAAATTATATAAACTACAGCCAATAAAATATTTAGTATATTTATATAATTTTCTATTATTACATGTTATTTGCTTTATTTTCTAAATTATAAGATTAGGCGTATCATAAATAGTTACTTATGGTTGCACGTAACTTTAATCTAGTTGTATAAAAAGTTTTATTGTATTAACCAGTCGAAGTTAAAATCTTTTGAAATGTACGGACATATTACCGACACTGGTAAATGCACTATGACATGATTACGTTAAAGTTTGAAATGTCTTCTAGAAAGTTGGTTCAATAAAGAATGATATCCCACTAACACTATATTTGATTGGGCTATTAATATGTAGCATTATATCGTAGCCCGCCACATCATCATGCCACGTAGGTGTCACTTGGCATATATTTTTAGTATATCGAAGGGTTACATAAGTTGGAGATTAGTTCTTGGTGGATTATTCTAGAACTATAGAGAATTTCCTTTGGAAAGCTCTAGATATTTATGGACTTAGTAGGAAGATTCTTTTGGAAAGTCTTGGAATATTCTAGTCATGTAGAAAATTCTAGAGGGTGTATTTATTTATAAATATGGAAGGACTTGTGAAATAATTATTATTTACATACCAGCCCCTAGGTGATTAGTATAAATAGGAGGCATTCATTTGTAGCTCACCAAGCAAAACAATCAAGTTATCTCTAATATAAAAGCTTTTTTTGGCAATTCTCCTGTGTTCTAACATTCCCTTAGCGATCTTTAGTGTAGTAAGACTGACTTGGCATAGCAAGAACATGAGCAAGTTGTGCAAAAACGCGAGCGAGTTGTCAAGTGGCTCACGTGTACTTAGCAAAGCTAAGGACGTGACAACGTGGTATCAGAGCCAAGTTTATGATTAAAGGAATGTTAGAAACAATACAAGAGATTGTTTGAAGGAAGCTTTGTAGGGAACCACAGTTGGGATTATCATGGGCGTGGTACTTGCAAATTGGACAAATGTGAAAGTCCCTAAGAAAAAGGTGTATGGCAGTGCACGGGATGCACGCGAGGTGGACGACTTACTTTGGAGGATGGACAAGTACTTTCATACAGTCAAGGAGGATGACAAAGTTGTGAAGGTACGCAACGCCTCAATGTACTTGACCGAGGTTGCCGCTCTAGGTGGCGTCGGAAGTGTGTCAACATGGAAAAAAAGATCTATGCAAGATTGAGACGTGAGAGCAGTTCATTAAGGAGTTGAAGAGCAATTCTACTTGATGATGGGCATAATCTAAGGGAGCTCCGACAGACGGCTACACTTCAGGAGTATGTGCGCGAGTTCACTACCTTAATACTGCAAATCCGTCGTTGTCCGAGGAAGATTACCTCTCTATTTTATGGATGGGTTGCAAAATTGGGCAAAGCATGAGTTAAGAAGACATCAAGTAGCCAATGTGGACGAGGCCATAACGGTAGCCGAGTCACTTGTTGACTTCAAGATGGAGCCTGCCAAGTCCAAAGAAGGCAACGCCGAGAGGGGTAAGGGAGATCATGACGAGAACAATGGGAAAGGCATAGACGAGGTATATAAGGGTAATGGCAAGGGACCATTCCATAGCGTACAGGGTCTAAGAGAAATGGCAAGGGGCCAGAAAATGATAGCGAGTACGTGCCTAAGGGAGGGTGCTACTTCTGTAAAGGATCACATCGGGCAAGTGAATGCCCAAATTTGAGGAAGCTAATAGCAATAATGGGGAACTTTGCTCAAGCACATAAGGGTAACACAAGAGGGACCGCTTGTATTGGAGGGATGCGCTTGGAGGCTAAGCTGAAAGTAGATATTCCGAACTCCACCTTGGCACCATGCAAATGGAGCATGGCGACAGTAAGAAAAGTTTGGTGGACATAGTTGAAGACGATGGCGTGCTACAAAGTGATGGCACGTATCAGGCTTGGACGATGCACCAAGAAAAGGGGTCAAGTTTTCTAGCAAGGCTAAGACCACGGAGGGCAGCCAAATAGGGAATGGAAGCAGGGACCCGATGCTTGAGAAGCTGCTAGACTTGGTCGAGTCATGGGGAGATTCTGGCCAAGAGCAAGGAGAGGCATCCGATGGGCAGAGGATCGGGGCCATCATTGCTAGCCGTCCAAAGTACAAACGAGGCAAGAAGAAAGGTGATCAGTACCTTATGACATGGGAAGGCGAATCGCCCCATAAGGCATCATGGCTAATGGACAAAGATCTACACCGACGCCAAGGTGAGGTGCATGCGTACGTGTAGATACTTTGTGCCAAGGGCGGCACAGAATTGGATGGGGGAGAGTATCATGGCCTGCCACATCATCATGCCACGTAGGTGCCACTCGGTATATATTTTTCCCATATGGAAGGTTACATAAGTTAGAGACTAGCTCTTGGTGGAATATTCTAGAATTGTGGAGAATTTCCTTTGGAAAGCTCTAGATATTTATGGACTTAGTAGGAAGACTCTTTTGGAAAGTCTTGGAATATTCTAGTCATGTAGAAAATTCTAGTGGGCGTACTTATTTGTAAATATGGAAGGACTTGTGGAACAATTATTGTTTACACACCAACCCCTAGGTGATTAGTATAAATAGGAGGCATTCATTTGTAATTCACCAAGCAAAACAATCAAGTTGTCTCTAATACAATAGCTTTTTTTAGCAATTCTCCTGTGTTCTAATATTTCCTTAGCGATCTTTAGTGTAGTAAGGTTGACTTGGTATAGCAAGAACGTGATGTAGTTGTGCAAAATCGCGAGCGAGTTGTCAAATACCGCACGTGTACTAAATCAAAGACTAAGGACGTGACAATTAGCCAAGAACAATCAAGTTACTTTCTATTTAGTGTTCGATTATGTAGTTTTACAGATTAATAGAAAAAGTGTGTTTGGACTTAATTATGAATTTCAGCTAATATTGATAGTATAACCAAAATTTTATATTACTAGTATAATTTAATTTGTTATAAAATTTCATTTATCATATATTTTAGGCTATCAATTAGTGTTACCAAATATAGTACAGATAATTATTTTTTAGCCTTTACAATTTAGTCTTACTTAAGAGAGTCGAAAATAACATCCACTAACATAATCAATTAAATGAATTAAATTATACACGGTGACAGTATAAAAAAATTTAAAAATCTTAATAGACCGATGAGAGTGACTCACAAGTTGACATAATCCACATGCACATGCAAACCAATGCAAATTAATGGAAAAGTAATTACGCATAGGAAGTAAATCCAACGTCATTTTTGGCTATTTTACAAACGAATTAAAGCATAATTTAAGGCTGTTCTTGTCCTTAAGCACTTAAGCCCAGTCATAACTATGGACATGCATGTTACCATCAAATAATAAACATTTCCTTCCAATGCCTTTCTCCCGCAACATAATATGCGATTCATGAACGTTGGTTTAATATAATGTATATCATATGCTAAGTCATGACATTCATTTTATATCGTAAGTCGGTACAGTGACGGATCTAGAGTGTAATCTATGAGCTTACGGGAACCTAGTTAGTTTAATTTTTATCCAGACCTTATAAGTAGTAAGATATTCACTAGGCCAAATACATACGCAGACCCCTAAACTTGTATTAGTTTGAGTGCCTTTATGAATTACTAAAAAAATACGGTTCTTTACCTTACTCCTTAAGCGTGAAGTAAAATAAGCAGTAAAGTAAAACATCAATCTTTACGTGAAAAATCACCCAGCTCAAAAGGTGAAAAAATCACGACCTACTGCGTATGATTTTCAACTTCAACATTACTAGAACAATGAGCCAAATGTATCTATTACAAAATTGTAACTCAATACTCTCCAATACTCCTACTATAATTATTTGATTTACAAGTAACTCTAACTTGTAAAGCAAACACTCACTCAAACTCATTAATTGTTTGTGACACTTTGATTACAACTTGATTTCCTAAAACACATTCACTAGACTGACTCAAGAAGAACACAACACTGGTACTCGACTAGAGTGTGTAAAATGTAGTTCTTCAGTTGATATGCAAAAGGATGATCTCAGTAGTTCAGAAGGATAGTTTTTAAATGCCTGGACTCCAAGATCTTCTAGGAGTTCTATGCGTAGTCAGCTTCTCGTTTGGTAGGAATCCTACTATTCCAAGGATTCCACAAGTCTTGGGACTCTTGTCTCTTACGTATGCATGCTTATCTTCTTGTGCAACAACCCTTATCATGTTTATTAGTCTTCTTCCACCAAACTCAGACATTGTAACTTTGAGATAAAGTTACTGTCTTGTAAAGATGCACAATCGTCATCCTTGAGGAGCTGATCCTTAACCCTGATGAGCTGGTTCGTTGAGCAATTAAGCAGCTACATTGAGGACCTAGTTCTTAGAACATTTCATCTTAAACAAACTTTGTTAATCATTAAAATCTTAATACTCAATAAATTCTTCCTTTTTGATGATGACAAAATTTGTACATACCAGAACTAGGTAATCATACCAAATCATGATCAACAAGCACATTACATCACACAGACAGATGCACACCAAATCAAATCTATATCAACACAACAACCCCAACTCTATCTTTCCCCTTTTGGCATCATTGAAAAATAACAAAAATATATTAGACATACTAAGCACAAGTAATAAAAGATTCATGGCCACTTAGGCTACAACACAAGCTCAAGATTTATCAAAGCAAACAGACAAAGTTGATGATCTAACCATGTGTGAAGCATTAAAACATTATAAGAGAAGTCATTTACAGTGCCAGAATAAGCCTAAGGCCTTGTCTTAAACCATTAGAACAAAATAAACTAAATATTTTGCAACCTACTCAGACTAGAAGAGAAGAAACAAAAACTAAAGCATCACTGGGATAATAAAAGAAACTAAGGACACTAGGGGAAGTAACAGGTTCATGAGTGAAAGGTAGAGGGGGTCAATGCTTTCACAAGGATGGAAATATTTTGGGAATGAGCTTCTCTATCCCTATTAAGCTCTTCCCTAAGCTTCCTGGTTTCTTTTCTCAACTCATCACTTTCTTCTCGAAGTTTGGCATTCTCCTCAACAGCCAACTCCATTCACTTAATGAGCTCTGCTGCCCTGCTGCTACCAGGTAGAATAGCAGAACCTGTTGGTCCTCTAGCCTTGATCTCCTCATAGCCACACTGCTTGAGGGTAACATCATCCAAAACATCATTGTGATTTCCAAACATTACTCAAACAAGGCAATGTTGAGCTAGTCAAATAGCTCAGTCAACATGAAGAAGCCATAAGGCATAGCATGCTTGGGCTTGGAAGTATCTGCAGCTATAACCATGTGCTGAATCATCAGGATAGGGAGATTGATAGGTCTACTAGTGTCAAGCAGTTCCATCACGGCCATATCTAACAGGGTAGCCTGATGCCTTCTCTCATACCTCTGCAAAATGCAGGGAATTAACAAAGTAAAATAACAACTTGTGGAGCATCCAGTTTAAACTTTCGAGAGAACTTCCTTGTGACCACAATTCCTGTGTCTACATCTTTGTCTATGATTGGCCACTTTTTATTCAGGATAATTTTCAAAACCTAAAGAGCGAATATTCAGAAGCATCCACAACTCCTCAGCATTAAACTTCATCTCAAACCCCCTTACATTACTTCTGCCACCTTTCCATCAAACCTGAAGTTCATATAGAACTCCACCACAGCAGTCACACATACAGGAGCGAAAGCCTTTACAAACATGTGTTTCCATCCCTGAAGCTCAAGTTTTTCAACTAGTTGAGTCATCCCCTTTTCATCAATGTTTGCAAGAATCTTCCCATTCAGTACTTTTCTGTTCCTAGTGAGTTTATCGACCACATCAGGCACACTCTTTCTCTTCTTTCCTCTACTGACCCTTGTAGATGGGGTACCAGTCTTTGTAGATTTGACAAGCTTTCTCTTTTGTGTTGATGACTTTTCCGGTAGAGCAGAATCAGACGCATCTTCTCTATCCAACTCAACAACAGGTTCCACAACTGAAATTGCTTCCTTAGCTTCTTGGCACCTCTAGACTCCTTAATGATTTGTTCATCAACAGCCTTTCTTCTACTCTTTGTGAGAGGAGACCTAGCAGGAGGAGCCACTTCTTTCCTTTTAAGGATAATAAATTTATTAGTTTTCACTGGAGTCTTACTGTTTTTCTTTCCTACTGCAGATAGGGGCAAGTGATCTTCATCACTACTGACCTCCTCATCTCAAGTGAAAGGAGTTAACAAAGGCCACCTTCTTCAGTCCTTTTCTCTCCACTTGCTTCCTCTAAAGGGGCTATGACAGTGTTACCAATAGTCATAGAGCCTTCAGATTTCTCACTTGAATTCTCATTCTCTTCCTCACTCTTTTTATCCTCTCCCTCACTCTCACTTGTTTTTTCTTGATCCTCACCTTCACTCTCATAATCACCTTCTTCTTCACTATTCTTTTCTTCCTCTACAGAATCATCTATTTGTTCATCTACCTTATCTTCTATCTCTCTCTCTCCTTCTCTTCACCAGAATCTCCCTTATTCTTACTCTTTTTCTGTTCATTAGCCATGTCCTTAGTCTGATGTTCCTCATGATTGGCCACTCCTCCTCCTTCTTCCTCACTTTTATTATCATCCTCATCCTCAGTCCAACTGAAAGAAAGGTCATCAGATGCCTCATTTTGTGCTGGTCCTTTATTACCTTCCCCCTCAACCATAGGCATAACACCAGTGGCATCTACCCCTTTCTCCAGAGTTGCTATGTTCTTTTCTACAGTAGGTTCCTCCCCTTGTGGTTTATTACTTGTGGGTGGGACAGTATCTAATGGTGCAACATATATAGCAGATACTGATGACGTCCATAACGCACCTCAATAAAAGATATGATACGGTCGTATGCAATAATAATTACCCAACTATGAGTCTGGGTCGAATCCACTGGGATTTATAAGGGGTGTCAGGAGTATGTATTTGAAGCAAGTGAATGGACTACCTAAATTGCACTTCCACAGTAGAGTTTTGATTTCTACTTCTACTATAATTCTAATGATTGTAAGCTAAGGTAAATAAACTAGAGATGTATGTTTTTGATGTTTTTCCAAATAGTTTAAAGGCCTAGGGCTGTAACCATAATCTAGGTCTTTTCCTAATGGATAAAGATGTTAAAACTTATTTTGATGATTATTATAGCTCTCAACTCTACGTTACCCACTCAATACTTCTCGGTCAAAGAGTGATTTTACCAAATTTGGCTTTCTCAAGTCCAAATGGGTATCAAACAAAATAGTTTATATGAGCTCAGGTCGGGTTCAAACTATCTTTAGTTTGAACCTTTTAATTAGGCTAATCAATCTCTCAATCAACTCAATTCTTTGTTAGCCAAATTCTCCTACACTAGGTCTCTTTTTCTCAAGTATGGACTAAGTCAAATAGGCATGAATCAATGTTTGGAACTACTAATTCTAAAATTGAACCCAATCATAAATTAGCATTAAATTAATCACCATAAGATTTACACACTAGGGTTGGGTCACAACCCTAGTGAAAATCTAGCTACTCATAATAGGTATTGAAGAGATAAAGAAGAAAATCTAATTAAACCCACAATGGAAGATTAAAATGACGAAATCTAATGTTAATACACCAAAATAATGTAAAACTTCCTAAAGTAGTAAAAAGAAACGGCTACAACAAATTTTAATGTTCAAACTTGACCTAATTTTGTAAAACTCGTCTATTTATATAGGGCCAAAAATCACGGACAAAAATGCCCCTCAGGAGGTTCTGCGGCCACACAATTTCATGTGTGGTCTGCAGATTTCTTCAGCTGACATGAAGGTGAGTTATACGGCCGCACATTTCTGAACCGCAGCTGCGAGGTAACTAATGTGGTTGCACAATTCTTGTGCGGTCCGCGCTTCACAAAGGCTCCAGGACTTGTTCTTCTTGCATATTCTCTAGCCTTTGCATCTTTCTCAGTAAAAAGCCCAGTTATGCGGCTGCACAATTCATGTGTGGTCCGCACATTGCTGAAAGTCCTGTTGGGTTTTTCTTCTTTGTTTGCGGCCACAAATGAAATTCTACGGTCCGCAATTTCTTCTGCGACCGAAGAATTCCTTCTCCAGACCGCACATTTGTGCTTCTGCGCCCTTTACTGCATTGTGCTCGGAACACTTCTTTTTAAGACGGATTTCATCTCGAGAGACCAAAATTCCCGCATTCCTGCAATTTGCACAATTTTATTAGTTTCGGGAACACAATTCAATACTTTCGAAATAAAATAAAAGCTAAAAGGTTCTAATAAGCAGTCAAAATCCCCGCTTATCAACTCCCCCAAACTTAAGTCTTTTCTTGTCCTCAAGCAAATAAATTAGTTCCTACCCCTAAAAGTTTAGGGTCATTTTAGCGAGTCAAAGGTGAGCCATCCACAAATCAGTTGGGACCAACAATTACCCACACTACTCATACATTATCAACAAGACGACAAGTTAAACATTCATGCACATATAATTCTTATGTTACAATTGAGCTTCAAGAATTGACTTTACTCATCAAGGACCCTTGCTCTATCATGTAGGCCATGGTGGAATCCAAAATCTTCCTTCTCTACTTTCCATTTTCCAAGATCACTTGAGAAATTTAGCACTCAGTCCACAGATTTATGAAAAATTCACTCTCCTCTCTCAAGAGAATGTCACAAGTACGGCTTCAAGTACCTTAGGCTTGCTCCTTTTGTAGATCGCCACTAATGTAAGCTCACTCGGTTTGAAATCAAGTAGGACTTCGTTCGGGGTGTAATGAAGGCTTTTGGGTTAGGGTAAGATACCGTATGGGTAAGTGGTTACACCTTTCCTTATGTACTCCATCTTTCATTTCTTAGCTCACACTTTGCCAATTCTTAGAGGCACTTTATTTTATTCGGGACTAGAGAGAATTAACATCACTCTTTCTTGATCATTTCATTCTTTTTATCCTTTTTTGATTTCTCCATGTTTGGGATCATTACATCTTTTTGAATCCATTCAACCCCTCCACTTATTCACTTTTTGCATTTTGCTTTTTGTTCTTTTCTTTTCTTGCCTTTTCTTATAGAGGTAATTTCTTTTCTCTTTTTGTGCCTTAATAACTTTTTCAAGTTCCTCATCTCTCCACCAAACTTACGTTTTAAGCCATATTATTTCACAAGAGTGTTAAGGAAAGCTCGGGCGCCAAGATAGGGTCACGACAAAACTAGTAAAGGCTTGTAACATGGTTATCAAATGAGAAAGGCTAGAGGCTCAAAGGGGTTGACTAGGGATAATGACATTGGTTGGCAATAGAAAACTCAAGCCGGCCAAGGAGCGTTTACAATCACTTCTCAAACCAAGCAAAACTTAAGATTTCGCCTTGAAACACATTCGGGGCGAGTTCTAGACCCTTCGCGCGGATACTTGGACTAGCAACAATTCATCACGCAACCAGATTGTAAAACAAGGACAGAGTCGAGGGACCACTATGATCATATTCAAGTTTAAATATCACTATGGTCCAATTAAACCACTTGATGATTTCCAAATCAACACAAGAGTCACAAAGTTACTAACTAGAGCTATTCTTTCAGAAACCTTGTCTCTAACTATAAGCACGTAGTTAAGTGTGTTGGTGCTAATTGAAGCATGGTTGATTCTTCAAGCATGACTTAATTCAGTCTTTTTATTCATTACTACTACTATTATTACCTAAACATAAAAACAGACTTATTCCCTTAAAAAGATTGTCACGACATCCATCGTTGGGTCGGGTCACCTGGTTCACACTAAAACTACCTTTGGAAAGAACCGTGACATTAAGAAAACTAAAGGCTTAGTATCTACTAAAACATAAAAAGAAGCTACTAAACAAAACAAGATCTAATACACTACTAAAATATAATATTAAGCTAATAAGCAAAACTAAAGATAAAGAAGCTAATGGACAAAACTACTAAGGATAAAATGAATATACATAGTAAGAGAGAGAGAGAAGATAAATACATCAAATAAGAGAAGAGCGAATATCATCAAATTATTATAGGCCAAATGTACCAAAGTACCAAATGTGTCAAATAAACTTCCCCCCTCCCCCC
>MCJB01017311.1:105421-178775 GCA_002018475.1 Nicotiana obtusifolia | reverse complement strand
TCCCCCTCCCCCTCCCCCGAATAAAAGTAATCATTGTGCATTGTCTCCTATGCGTACCAAAATAAGAGTAAAAGAAGGAAGAGTGAAGAAAACTCCCTATGGATCCTTGGACATCTCTGTGTCCCCAGCAGTATCATCACCCTCGGGATCGACTAGCAGAATCTCATCATCCTCAACTCTAGGTGTGGTTGGATTTGCGAATATCTAACGCACTGCATCAGCAGTGTCGGCAGCAAGATTTGTCTCTTTAGACTAGCCAGCTGGTGCCACCGGTGTAGATGGTGCTGAAGGATCTGGGGTAGAATGGTGTGGGCCAAGCAACATATTAAAGGGGAGATCTCTGGCTGTAGCAATCCTAGTCACTACTCTCCGGAGCTTGTCCATTGACTTTTTGCTCGCCTAGGACTTCCTCATCTTCTTACTTCCTTTCCCAGCTCTTCAATCACTGACCCATGCTATACCAAGATATCCATGATAGTCTTCTAATTCTCCAAAATTTTCTTCAATGTCTCCTCAATGTCAGAGGGAACCTGTGATGCCTGTGAGGTGGACTGCGCTGCAATAGTACTGGACTAGTCAGTCAACTTTACAGTGGCTGTCTACATCCAGTTGTTGAGACTCACCAATTTCTGGGAGACTCGTAGTGTAGATAGTGGATGAGGAGGCATGGGCACTGGCTTCAAAGCCGAGGTCGGAGTTGTAGTAGGAGCTGCAGTAGGGGCTGTGGAGGAGGGTCGAGGCATAGCTGCGGCACTGGAGGAAGGCTCAACTGAAGTGGATGGAGTATCAACTGCCTCAACAGTTACCATAGCTGGCTTGTCAGACTGGCCTACGGTGGTAAGAGACTGAACTTTCGTCTTCGGATTGTTCGCATCCATCAGTGAGTACCAAGTAAAAGGCTTCTTCGGCTTTACCTTTGTGTCATAATCCCTGGGCTCTACCCTTGACTCCATGAGATATTCTATAATAGTGTTGGGGTACGGGTATGACGAGTCATCTTGCCGAGAAATCACTAAGATGTTGGCTGATATCACAGAACCCACATTGATAGGGTACCCGCCCATAATAGAAGCAACCAAAACTGCCCAAGGAATTGGAAGGTGAGTCTCATTTTGGCTCGGGTCTAGTCTGCTGCAGACAAAGGTTTGCCACCCCTTCGCCTTGAAACTCAGAGTGTTCCGATGGATAGGAATCCCCGAGACAATCCATGGTGGGGATAGGAATCCCCTGATCAAACCTTACTTTGAGGTTACGCACTTTGGTCACCTTTGTCCATTTTTTGATATGCACCACATTGGCATAGAATTCCAGGACAAGGTACTATTTGGCATCTACTACACTCTGAGTGAACCACATCCACCCCTTGCGTTCCCTAAACTGCCTCAAAACGGCTGGATTGTACCTCTAAATCTTTCAACATAAACTACCGCTCAAGGTTTAGCGACCTCGCTGGCCACCATGAACAAAAGCTGGTGAAGGCAGCCAAGCTAAAAAATCAATCCTCCTAAAAACTCTTTCTTCTTCGATCTTTCAAGACCGGCAGCTATCCTGCACTGGTGCATCCTATGCCTCAGCCGCTAGTATAGCCGATGGCTCTAAAACCTGACTAGCACTCTCCGATTCCTCGGAAGTGCTATGAGATGAGGACATCTCATCCCTGAGTTGGTATCTCCCTTGCAGCTTTGACTGTATGGACTCCTGAACAGAGGCTAAGTTTTCCTCTGATGCTTCCCTAGACGGGACATATGAGCTCGTCTCGGAGAAATCTGTACCTCTCCCTCTGCCGGTTGTAGCTTTCTTTGTAATTTTCCTTTGTTGGCCAAGGGGTAAGGCATTCTTGCCTTGACCCCGAGAAGGTTCAGCTCTTCCTTTATATATGTCCTCTCGTCCTCTAGATCGAACCATGGTCTATATCAAACAAAGACGATTGTTAGTTGCAATTCAATGTTCAGATATACACAGGAGATATGCAAGTAAGCTATAAACCAAAAGACACAGTGAGGGTACACAATTACAGCATGCTTGCAGGGAAATGATCTGCGGTCCGCACAATTTTTCACACGGCCGCAGAAGAGGACTGCCAAACAGCATAATTTTGTTGTGCGGCTGCAAATGTGAAGTGCGATCCGCACAATTTCACTTGTAGCCGCACCTCTAAAACCCAAAAGATGTCAACTCTCTGATGACAATGAAATGGCTGATGTGTGGCAGCAACATAATTTTTGCGGTCCGCACAATTAGACATGCGGCGGCACATTGTGTCAAAAAGTATAGATTCTATGATGACAGTAAAAATGCTATTTATGCGGTCGCGATGGGAATTCTACAGTCCGCACATTTTACCTTGCGGTTGCAGATCCCTTCTTCACTAATGCTTCCCTAAAATCAATCTCAACGGACCGCACAAATTCAAGTGCGGCTATAAAATTTAAAAATTACGAACAGTTCAGTTTTTCTCTATCTAGTTTTTTCAAATTCGTGCACAATTTGACATGGCAATATCATAGAGGCATGAAAATATGTTGACCCATTCCATATAGAGCATATATTAGTTAACCCATTACAGATTTACCCACACATGGATCCACAATTGAATTTTAATGACAAATGGCCTAAAAAGAACTAAAAATCTACAAATTAAAAGAAAAAGATTAACAAGAAACTGAAGCATACCAAAAGAATGAGTGTAATGAGTGACTGATCAAAGATGTTGTGTGTGTGGACATATGAAATCACCAAGAAATTTCAAAAGGGCACTATTTCTTTTGTTCAGAGAGTGAAAAAATAAACGTAACTGTGGCCCTAATCCTCTATTTATATGACTTGGTTTGCTAAGGGAAAGAAGGATGAGTGCCCTCTATTTATATGACTTGGTTTGCTAAGGGAAAGAAGGGTGAGGGCGGCCGCACATTTTCATGTGTAGTCCGCACTCTGTTACTTGAAGACATCCTCTCAACATTTCATCTACGGTCCGCACAATTTTGTGTGCGGCCGCAGATTTTATGTTGCGGCTGCAGATTTCATGTGCGGTCGCACATCGATCTTTTCTCTAACAGACTAAACTTCAGAGAGTTGACATTTTCAACCTCTCATTTGTGCGGTCCACAAGCTAATTATGTGGCCGCAATGTTCTTTTGCTACAGCACCCAAAAATGTGCGGTCCGCACAAATCAACTGCGGTCCGCAATTCTTGCAACACTTAGCCAAATTTCTGTTTACAATTACTGTAAGTCACATTTACCCCAGTAGCACACTTGAAATCAAGTTAGAACGAAAATAACGCATAACCACAAAAGAAAAAAAAAAGGAAATGAAACATGGGTTGCCTCCAAAGAAGCGCTTGATTAAACGTCGCGGCACGATGCAGAATACCATCAATTGAAATGAATGACCGTCACAACGTGGCTATCTCCAACCTTCCCCAAATAGTTCTTCACCCGATGATCATTGACTCGTAATACTTCATTGTTTTTATTCTTCAAGTCTTATGCACCAAAAGGTGTCACGCCCACAATTTCAAAAGGACCACTTCATTTAGACTTTAGCTTCTCGGGAAACATCCTCAACCTTGAGTTAAACAACAATACAAGATCGTGCACCTTGAACTCTTTGTTCCAAATGTATTTGTCATGAAAATATTTCATATTTTCTTTGTATAAGGACGAACTTGTATAAGCATGGCACCAAAACTCATCCAATTCATTTAAATGTGCAGCCCTCAAGTTAGCGGCTACATCCCTATCAAGATTCAACTTCTTTAGAGCCCACATGGCCTTGTGCTCTAGTTCTACCAGAAGATGACAAGCTTTTTTGAACACCAACCAGTATGGCGACATTCCGATATGTGTTTTGTAAGCCGTCTGATAAACCCATAATGCATCATCAAGCTTCTTGGACCAATTTGATTAGCATTAACTGTTTTGAACAAGATACTATTTATCTCCCGATTGGAGACTTTCACTTGCCCAATAGCTTGTGGGTGATAAGGAGTCGTGACTTTGTGAGTAACACCATACTTTCTAAGCAAAGTGTCAAAAGCCTTGTTGCAAAAATGTGACCCCCGTCACTTATAATAGCACGTGGAGTACCAAATCTTGTGAAAATATTCTTCTTCAAGAAAGCCACCACACTTCTCGCCTCATTGTTCGGTAAAGCAACAACCTCAACCCATTTGGACACATAATCAATTGTGACCAAGATGTAGGTGTTTTCACAAGAACTCACAAAAGGGCCCATGAAGTCGATACCCCACACATCAAAAATATCAATCTCCAAAATGGTTGTGAGAAGCATTTCATTCTTCTTTGAGATTCCATCAGCCCGTTGACATTCATCACATCTTTTTACTAGCTCATATGCATCACTATAAAGAGTGGGCCAATAGAAGCCGAAAATAAGCACTTTGGCCACCGTTCTTGCTCCACCATGATGACCACCATATGGAAAAGAATGACAAGCCCCTAGAATTTCACCTTGCTCTTCTTCCGGTACACATCTTTTAATCACCCCATCCGTACAAATTCGAAAAAGGTATGGTTCATCCCAATAATAATCTTGACAATCCCGTTTGAGATTCTTCCTTTAGGTTGAAGAGAACTCATCCAAAATGATTACACACACAAGAAAATTTGCTAGATCCGCGAACCATGGCACCTCTTTCGTTGAAATAGCCAAGAGTTGCTCATTGGGGAAGGAGTCATTGATTTCAAGGCCATCATGCGGCCTCCCCTCCTCCTCCAAACGAGACAAATGGTCCGCCACTTAGTTTTCACTCCCTTTTCTATGTTGGATGCCAATATCAAACTCTTGCAACAAAAGCATCCATCTCATCAATTGAGCCTTGGAGTACTTCTTGCTCAGAAGATATCGAACCGCATGATCCGTGCGGACAATGACTTTTGCACCCATCAAGTACAGGCGGAACTTCTCAATTGCAAACATAATGGCAAGGAGCTCTTTTTCCGTAATGGTATAATTGACTTGGGAACTATTCATGGTCTTACTAGCATGGTAGAGAAGACGATAAATTTTGTTGATGTGTATCCCTAAAACACCCCAACCGCTACGTCAGTTGCATCACACATGAGTTAAAAAGGGACACTCCAATTTAGAGCGGTGATGATGGGATAGTTGTCAACTTGAACTTCAACAATTCAAAAGCCCTCATGCAATCATCATTGAAGTTGAACTTAGCATCCTTCTCAAGAAGCTTGTACAACAGGTTCACCACTTTAGATAAATCTTTGATGAAACGCCGGTAAAACCCCGCGTGGCCTAAGAAACTCCGCACACCCTTCACCGAAGTTGGAGGTAGAAGTTTAGAAATCACCTTATTTTTCCTTGTCAACTTCAATTCCATGCTTTGAGATTTTGTGGCTAATGACAATGCCTTCCTCGACCATGAAATGGTATTTCTCCCAATTAAGCACCAAATTTGTTTCTTCACATCCAGCCAATACTGTATCCAAATTTTCAATACAATCATCAAAAGAACCCCCAACCACCGAGAAGTCACCCATGAAAACTTCAAGGTAGTCCTCAACTATGTTCGTGAAGATAGCCATCATACACCTTTGAAAAGTCACTGGTGCATTACACAAACCAAAAAATGGCATTCGCTTGAAGGCAAAAGTACCATATGGACATGTAAAGGTTGTTTTCTCTTCATCTTCGGGAGCAATAAGAATTTGGTTATAGCACGAATACCCATCAAGAAAGCAATAGAATGCATGGCCGACCAATCTATCGAGCATTTGATCTAAGAAAGGAAGTGGAAAGTGACCATTCCTTGTGAATTTATTGAGCTTGCGATAGTCCATATACACCCTCCATACGATTACCATTCTTGTAGGAATCAACTCATTCTTGTCATTGGTGGCCACCGTCATGCCACCTTTCTTTGGTACACGTTGAACCAGAGAATTCCACGAACTATCGGAGATGGGGTAGACCACCCCGGCATCCAACCACTTGATATCTCCTTCTTGACAACTTCTTGCATAGCCTCATTGAGTCTCCTTTGATGCTCAATAAATAGTTTGGAGCCATCCTCCAACTTGATCGTATGCATGAAAAAGGCGGGGCTTATCCCCCGAATATCTGCCAATGTCCACCCAATAGCCTTCTTCCTCTTTTGTAGCACCACCAATGTGGAATCTACCTCTATGTTAGTCAAACAAGAGGAAAGAATATCCGGTAAAGTAGAACAAGGCCAAGAAATTCATACAGAAGATGAGGAGGCAATGGCTTTAAATCCAAGGTTGGAGGCTCTTCAATAGAACGCTTTGTAGGAGGAGTTGTCCTATTTTCAAGATCCAAAGATAATTTTTGGGATGCATAGTTGTACGACCCCATTCCTTGCAAAGAGTTCACACATTCCATGAAACCATCCATCTTGTCATCATCAAAGTTGAGCAAGATGACCTCCAACATATCACCAACATTGATTATAGCACTTGTATCATTTTTAATAACATCGGTCACCAAGTCCACAAATGAACACACCTCATTGCTATTTGGTTGCCGTATGGACTTGCACACATGAATGCTACTTTTTCATCACCAACCCAGAATGTAAGCTCTCTGGCTTCAACATCACAAAGAGCCTTCCCCATAGCAGGAAAATGTCTCCCAGGAATAATCAGCACTTCATAATCAACCTCACAATCTAGAATGACAAAATCCGCCGGAAGAATGAATTTATCAACACGATCCAAGACATCTTCAATCACTCCCAAAGGCCTCTTCATAGTACGATTGGCCATTTGCAATCTCATAGAGATGGGTCTTGGTTGCCCAATCCTAAAAGTTTTGAAAACCAAATAGGCCATCAAATTGATACTTTCCCCAAGATCACAAAGAGTTTTAGCAAACTTGGCACTTCCAATTGTACAAGAAATCATGAAAGCACCGGAATCCTCCAACTTAGGAGCCATTGAATGCACAATTGCACTCACTTGATGAGTGACTTTGATAGTTTAAAAATTCATTGGCCGCTTCTTTGTCACGAGATCCTTCAAGAACTTGGCATAACCGGGCATTTGTTCCAAAGCTTTAACTAATAGCACATTGATTGAGAGACTCTTCATCATTTGAATGAACTTCTAGAATTGATTCTCACCATTTTGCTTGGCAAGTCTTTGAGGATATGGAGGTGGAGGCTTAGGCAATGGAACCTTAGCCTTTTGCACTACCGGCCCCGGTATGTAAATAATGTGATCCCTAGACGGGTTCACTAAACGACCCAAACTGGAGGGCCATGACTGGCACCCGGGCTATACGTGCCGAGCACCAACGCATATTTTATCTAACCTTTCTTATTATCTATAAGGACCGACGAGATCAATATAAACGGTAGACATGAATCCTAAACAACCAACAATGATAGATAATGACATGAACATATGGGACGATAAGGCTGTCATGAAGCTATGTTTAAGGTACGAGCTGACAAGCTACCATAAGAGACTATACAACAAAAATTAGTCGACAAGGCAATACAAACTATACATGAGTCGACACATGTCTATGAGCCTCTACAGGAACATAAGTGCTGCAACATTATCGGAATAGGACCCCGACATACCCGTAATGTCTATAACAAAAAATGCATACCAAGACCACGACAAGTCTGGAGAAGGGATCTCGCCAATAACTGCTGAACTAGGCAGCCTACTATGGTGGGGGAGCTTCGCCTACCTGTCTATCAGGACCTGCAGCACGACATGCAGCATCCACAAATAAAAGGACATTAGTACGAATAAAGTACTGAGTATGTAAGGCAGGAAAACAGAAGTAAGAACAATGATTTAAACAATAATACAGAATATACAACCTGTACCATTTGGGTACCTCTGACGGCTACTGACATGAAATGCATGACGCACACACACACACATACACACACACACACACATATATATATACACACACACACATAAACTTTTAAAACATACGCCTCTATGGACATTATCATTATCATATCGTACCTGACCTAATAGGCTCGGTAAAAACGTACCCCGCCATAATAAGGCTTGGTAGAATCCCACCCGACCACGTGGAGCTCGGTAAAATCAACTGATCAGTGGTTGCACTATAGGTGACTTACCCGGCCGACTATAGCGCGGCTTGGAAGAGTAAAATAGATACATATATATGATGCATGCTGGACTCAATGGAATCACATTTTGAACCTTTCGGAGTGACGTAAGGTCGGTATCCTCCGTACACGTTAGTAGGATTAACTCTTCATTAAAAATCTTATATGAATCAGAAAGTACCAACAACATTGATAACATAAGAATAATAGAAGTAACAGCAACATCAATCATTCCACAATAAGGGAAACAATGTAAGTACTGCTAGCTTTTAAGAGTGGAGTATCTTTGGAAGCTCGTTCATTACATTATGCACAATCGGAGTCGCGCAAAAGAAGGAAAGGGATAGCCTCACATACCTTGTATATACTGCCCAACCTCAAGCTATGAAAATGTCATGATTCCTTAGTCTACAATAAGAGAAATGACACTATCGTTATCGTTTAAGCGTCATAAACTATTATGTATCGACCGCAATCTATTTTACAATGAAACGGACATCACCTCCCATATTTATATGACATGCCACAAGTTAACACAATCACCAAAAATCCCAAACAACATCAATAATAATCATATTGAGCCTCCCAAAATAGCACCAACCAACAACATTACTAACAAGCCTTTCGATATATATCTCACAAGTTCTAGCTTCAACGACTTAGCCGTAACTTGGATAATCTTAAATACATGTAGGGTAAGAGGTTCCTTAACTTTGAACTGAAATAAAAACTCTAATTTGACCTTAATTTACCACGAAATATCCCTCCAATGCTGCCACAAGAACAAGGAAGCGAAGCTAGCAATCAATTAGGGTTTTTCGGTACTAGAATCACTTTAGAAATCTTGAAATCACCTAGGGTTGACATTACAACTTGAGGGAGTATTTTACAGAACATAAACAACTTAAAACAACCTCCCACACGAGCTGGAACAACACAAAATCAGCAACAATAAGAAGAACAAGAAACTTACTAGCGCCACGGGATTCGCGACACTTGATTTGTGTTGTTTGACCTTTGTTTTGGTCTTGGATCATGAGACAACCTTGAGAGAGTGTTCTTAGGGTTATAAGGTCTGAATATACTGAAAAGTAATGAATTAAAACGGGGTTGAGGCTTGTTATATATATCCATATGTCTTAACCGCCTATGCGGGCCCCACAGAGAGCTGCTTGGCGCAGTCTCGCGAACACGCGAATATCTCCCAATTCTAACATCTTATCGACAAACAGTTTAATGAGTTGGAAACTAGACTCATAGATATTTTATTTGGTGGGTAAATCATCCTAAAATTCTAAGTAAATTGGGAGAAAAGCTTGGTGACATTTGATCTAAAGTATAAATAAAATTATGAACGTAAGTTACGACAACTTTTGTCGACTTTTGTTTCATAACTCGTTTGACTTCATGACTTATGAAACGGATATTATATAATTCAAATACCTTAAAACACGACTCTTGGTAATATTAATCACCTTTAAAATTACCCAAAAATACGAGTTACAACATCCTTGATTCGTTTAACTTCTAATACTTGTTAACCACTCTTATACACCCTTGTATCATTTAAGACCAATAGGACTAAATTCTTCTGATCTCAATGGTGATCTATTCTCGGACCTACGTAGACTAACTTACGGCGTAATCTAACATATGCAAATATGGGTTGTAACACCCTCCCCCCTAGGAACATTCGTCCTCGAATGTATGGGTTTACGGGGAGGCTAACTCATCGTGGATTCCAACGGAAATTTCCGGCTGAGTTTCCCCTATAGAATAGACACTAGCCAAACTTGCAAGCCGTTAAACCCGATCTATGGCCTTACAAGGCTATCCAAAGCATTATAGATATGTACATTATCTGCATATCACCATTTTTTATTAAGAAAGAGTATTCTCAAGTTATTGCTTACCTCATAGAGACGTTTCTCCTTCTAATGCGTCCTGCGTTCCACCGGCATCCTCGTTATCTTCAATTTGGAACAGGTAAAGGTATTTAGACTTCATCTTATCATCTGCTTCCCATGTCATTTCTTCCATATTATTGTTCCTCCACAATACTTTTACGGAAGCTACATCTTTTGTTCTCAGCTCGCGGACTTGTCGATCTAATATAGCACTGACATTTCTTCATATGATAGATCCTTTGTAACTTGTACATATTTGATAGGGACGACCCAAGAAGGGTCTCCAATATATTTCCTCAACATAGATACATGGAATATTGGGTGGACAAATTCCAAATCGGATGGCAATTCTAACTCATAAGCAACCTCTCCAATTCGTCAAAGAATTTTGTACGGCCCGCTATACCGCGGACTTAGTTTACCCTTCTTCCCAAAACGCATAACACCCTTTATCGACGAGATCCTCAGGAAAACCCAGTCACCAACCTCAAATTCCAGGTCACAATGTCGGACATCGGAATAAGACTTTTGCCTGCTTTGTGCCGTCATCAGTCGCTCTTGTATCACTTTCACCTTCTCAATGGCTTGGTAAATCAAATCTGGCCCATATAATTCTGTCTCACCGACTTCAAATCGTCCAACTGGTGATCTACATCTCCTCCCATACAGTGCCTCGTACGGAACAATTTTAATACTGGAATGGTAGCTATCATTGTAGGCAAATTCTATGAGTGCCAGATGGTCATCCCAGTTCTCCTTGAAATCTAGAACACATGCTCGTAGCATATCTTCAAGTGTTTGAATGGTACGTTCAGCCTGTCCGTCAGTCTACGGATGGAATATCGTGCTAAGATTCACTTGTGTGCCTAAACCCCTCTGAAAAGACCTCTAAAAGTTAGCCGTAAATTTAGCTCCTCGGTCTGATATAATAGATAACCGCACACCATGAAGCCTAACAATCTCCTTGATATACAACTTCGCATAATCTTCAGTTGTGTAAGTTGTCTTAACTGGCAGAAAATGGGCACATTTTGTAATTCGATCAACTATCACCCAGATGTAGTCAAACTTTTGATAAGAGCGAGGTAATCCAAGAATGAAGTCCATATTAATCACCTCCCATTTCCAAGTCGGAATATCTATATTCTGAATCAATCAACCGGATTTCTGATGCTCAATCTTTACTTGTTGACAATTAGGGCACTGGGCTACAAATTCTGTAATAGACTTCTTCATGTTATCCCCCCAATACTGCTCCTTAACGTCATGATACATTTTTGTCGAGCCGGGATGGACGGAATATCGGGACTGATGAATCTCAATCATAATTTTCTCTCGCACCCCTACCACATTACACACACATAATCAGCCCTGGTATCTTAGTGCCCCATCTCCTCCGATCTCGAAAGCCATAATTTTACACTGCTGAACGCTCTCTCTCAATCATACTAAGGTAGGATCTTCATATTGCCGTGCTTTTACCTCGGCTACCAAAGATGATTCTGATATATTCTGTACATAACACCTCCGTCATCAGAGTCTAACAATCTGACACTCAGATTGGCTAGCTGATGAAGCTCTTTAGTCAACCCATGTCTACCTGCCTCAATTTGTAGTAATCTTCCAATTGACTTATGACTGAGAATGTCTGCCACAACATTGGCTTTACCGAGATGGTACAACATCTCGATATCGTAATCTTTTAGTAATTCAAGCCACCTATGCTGCCTCATATTCAACTCCTTCTGCTTGAAGACGTATTTTAAACTTTGTGATCTATGTAGATGTCAAGATGGACACTGTATAAGTAGTGCCGCCATATCTTCAAAGCATATATTACTGCAGCCAATTCCAAATCATGAGTCGGGTAACTATTTTCATGCTTCTTAAATTGTCTTGATACATAAGAAATCACCTTCCTACTTTGCATCAATACGCACCCCAAACCTATACTTGAGGCATCATAATATACCACATAACCTTCTGTTCCTTCTGGGAGAGTGAGCACTAGCGCGGATGTTAATCAATTCTTAAGCTCCTGAAAACTACGTTCACAAGCGTCACACCACTAGAACTTAGTAGCTTTCTGTGTTAACTTAGTCAATGGTGCTGACATAGAGGAAAACCCTTCTACAAACCGCCTATAATACTACTAGTCCCAGGAAGCTGCGGATTTCTGACGATGTTGTAGGTCTTGGCCAATTCTTCACTGCATCGATCTTCTGAGTGTCGACACTAATACCCTCGTCAGTTATTACATGGCCAAGGAATGTTACTGAGTTTAGCCAGAATTCACATTTGGAGAGCTTAGCATATAACTTACAATCCTGAAGGGTCTGTAATACTATTGCAAGTGGCCCGTATGTTCCGTTTTGGAATGAGAATACACCGGAATGTCATCAATGAATACGATCATGAACACATCAAGATAGGGCCTGAATACACTATTCATGAGATCCATAAAAGTTTTTGGGGCATTTGTTTGTCCTAACGACATCACCAAGAACTCAAACTGCCCATATCTTGTCCGGAAGGCCATCTTTGGAATATCCTTTTCCTTAACCCTCACCTGATGATACCCTGAATGTAAGTCAATCTTGGAGAAATACTTGGCACCCTGGAGTTGGTCAAATAGGTCGTCAATCCTTGGAAGTGGATATTTGTTCTTTATAGTAAACTTATTTAGCTGTCGATAATCGTTACACATCCTTAACAATCCATCTTTGTTCCGCTCGAACAAGACTGGCGCACCCTAAGGTGAAGTGCTAGGCCTAATGAAGCCCTTATCCAGCAAGTCCTTCAACTGCGCCTTCAACTCTCGCAACTCTCCCGGGGCCATCCTGTATGAAGGGATAGAGATCGGTTGAGTGTCAGGCAACATATCAATGCTAAACTCAATCTCCCTTTCAAGAGAAAGACCTGGGAGTTCATCCAGGAAAACATCTAAAAATTCACTGACCACGGGGATTGATTGTAGAGTCGGCGGCTTCGCCTCCACATCCATAACGCGAACGAGATGATAAATGTAACCTTTTGAGATCATCTTCCTTGCCTTAAGATAGGAAATAAACCTACCTTTCAGCGTAGCAATGTGCCCCTTCCATTCGATGACGGGATCACTAGGAAACTGAAACCTAACCATCTTTGTATGACAATCAACATTTGCATAGCATGAGGCCAACCATTCAATTCCCATTATCACATCGAAATCAACAATTTCTAACTCAAATAAATTTGCCGAGGTTTGACGACTACAAATCATCACTGTGCAACCTCTATATACCCTTCTAGCAATCACATATTCTCCTATCAGAGTAGATACCACAAGTGGTTTACTTATTAATTCAGGTTTGATAACAAACATATTAGCCACAAAGGGTGTAACATATGATAATGTGGATCCTGGATCAATCAATGCATATACATCATATGAAAATACAAACAATATACCTGTAACAACATCTGGAGATGACTCGAGATCCTGTCGACCTACTAGAGCATATGTTTGATTTTGAGTACCACTCAAACTCGGCACTGCATCTTTACCTCTACCACGACCTATTGATTGCTGAAAACCTCGTACTGGAGGTCGAACTGACGAGGAAGAACCAGACACAGATCCAGCCGGCTGACCCATACCACCACCTCCATGGCCAGGCTGTCCGCAAGAATAGCACGCATCGAAACGTCGACTGATCACAACGAGGTGTTGGGGGTCTCGTCTGACTAATATCCATATGATATTATGAGCCTGATGCCCACGAACTTTGACCTGAACCAAAATAGGTAAATCGATCATACCGAGGCCTCTGAAACTTTGGAGGAGCACTTGCTACATGTGGCGCTAAACTCCTCAAAGACTGGGGCCTGATGCTACCTCTGAAGTTAGCAGAATACCCTACAAATCTCGCCCTCTTATGCTGGCCCCTATCCTGCTCCCTGTCTGCCCTTTGCTGGCGCTTACGATCCTCTAGTGTCTGGGCATAAGCCTGAATACGGGAAATATCCACGCCCTCTACCAAGGAGGCTGTCGTGCATTCATTTATCAGATGTGGTCCCAACACGTTCATGAATAGGTGTATCCTATCGCTCATCTCAGCCACCATATAGGGAGCATACCTTGCTAAAGAATCAAGCTGCATACTACATTCTCGCACACTCATATTACCCTGTCGAAGGTTCAAGAACTTATCAGCTCTAGCTCGTCGTATCTCAACTGGCAAGTAGTGACGAAGAAAAGCCTCAGAAAATTCCTTCCACACAGGTGGAAGAGCGTTCGGACCCCTAGATCTCTCCCAACTGTCATATCAGAAAAATGCTAAATCCTGTAACCGATAAGAAGCCAACTCTACTGCCTCCGTATCACTAGCATGCATAAATCGCAGTGTACGATGAACCTGATCAATAAAAGTATGGGGGTCCTCCTTGGGGTCCGACCCGGTAAACACTGGAGGGTCTAGATTAATAAAATCATGAACTCTCGCACTAATCGGTTTATCAGTAACACCGATATTCTGCCTCTAAGCCTAAGCAGCTACCAAGCTAGTCAACAACTGTACCACACTTCGCATATCCTGGTCTATAGTGCCAGACGGAGGAACTAGAGGTGCTGGGTTCCTCCTAATACCCTCTGGGGAGAAAGAGTAGATGAGGTATGAGACGGCACCTCATTCTGAGTCTCACTTTGGCCAGCTCTGGCTGGAGGCACCTGACTGGTACCCTCTCTCACAGCTGTATCAAGCCGTCTACTAATCTCTTTCTTCCTAGTCGAAGGTAAAGCTGAAAGAAAACATGGTAAATATTAGAGACGAACACTTATGACTCAAATCTAAGCACGATCTAGATTCAGGAAAAAGGTAACCCTAAATGTCATGTAGCCTCCTAATTATAAATGTGGCACGCTGCACATCTATAGTCAAGACTCTACCAGACATAGCTCATAGAAGGCAGACTTGCTCTGGTACCAAGTTTGTCACGACCCAAACTGGAGGGCCATGACTGGCACCCGGGCCATAACTGCCGAGCGCCAATGCACATTTTATCTAACCTTTCTTATTATCTATAAAGGCCGACGATATCAATATAAACGGTAGACATGAATCCTAAGCAACCAACAATGACAGATAATGGCATGAACATATATATCATGGGCCGACAAGGCTGTCATGAAGCTACGTATAAGGTACGAGCTGACGAGCTGCCATGAGAGACTATACAACAAAAATTAGTCGATAAGGAAATCCAAACTATACATTAGTCGATACCTGTCTATGAGCCTCTACTGGAACATAAGTGCTGCAACATTGCCGGAACAGGGCCCCGAGATACCCATAACGTCTATAATAAAAGATGCATACCAAGACCACGGCAAGTCCGGAGAAGGGACCTCGCAAATAACCTGAACTGGGCAGCCTACTATGGTGGGGGAGCTTTGCCTACCTGTCTATCAGGACCTGCAGCACGACATGTAGCTTCCACAAATAAAAGGATATCACTACATATATATACATACATATATATATATATATATATATATATATATATATATACATAAAATTTTAAAACATACGCCTCTATGGGCATCATCATTAACATATCGTACCCGGCCCTAATAGGCTCGGTAAAAACATACCCCACCATCATAAGGCTTGGTGGAATCGTACCCGGCCACGTGAAGCTCGGTAAAACCCAATTGATCAGTGGTTGCATAATAGGTGTCGTACCCGGCTGACTATAGCGCGGCTAGGTAGAGTAAAATAGATACATATATATATGATGCGTGCTGGACTCGTTGGAATCACATTTTGAACCCATCGGAGAGACCTAAGATCGGTATCCTCCGTACACGTTATTAGGATTAACTCTTCATCAAGAATCTTATAAGAATCAGGAAGTACCAACAACATTGATAACATAAGAATAATAGAAGTAACAGCAACATCAATCGTTCCACAAGAAGGGAAACAATGTAAGTACTGCTAGCTTTTAAGAGTGGAGTATCTTTGGAAGCTCGTTCATTACATTATGTACAATCGGAGTCGCCAAAAGAAGGAAAGGAATAGCCTCACATACCTTGTATATACTGGCCAACGTCAAGCTATGAAAATGTCACGATTCCTTAGTCTACAATAAGAGAAATGACACTATCGTTATCATTTAAGCGTCATAACTATTATGTATCGACCACAACCTATTTTATAATGAAACGGACAGCACCTCCCATATTTATATGACTTCCCACAAGTTAACACAATCACCAAACATCCCAAACAACATCAATAATAATCATATTGAGCCTCCCAAAATAGCACCAACCAACAACATTACTAACAAGCCTTTCGATATATATCTCACAAGTTCTAGCTTCAACGACTTAACCGTAACTTGGATAATCTTAAATACATGTAGGGTAAGAGGTTCCTTACCTTTGAAATGAAATAACAACTCCAATTTGACCTTAATTGACCACGAGATATCCCTCCAATGCTGCCACAAGAACAAGGAAGCGAAGCTAGCAATCAATTAGGGTTTTTCGGCACTAGAATCACTTTAGAAATCTTGAAATCACTTAGGGTTGACATTACAACTTGAGGGAGTATTTTAAAGAACATAAACAACTTAAAACAACCTACCACACGAGTTGGAATAAGACAAAATCAGCAACAATAAGAAGAACGGGATTCGCGACACTTGATTTGTGTTGTTTGACCTTTCTTTTGGTCTTGGATCATGAGAAAACCTTGAGAGAGTGTTTTTAGGGTTATAAGGTCTGAATATACGGAAAATTAATGGCTTAAAATGGGGTTGAGGCATGTTATATATATCCATATGTCTTAACCGCCTATATAGGCCCCATCGAGAGCTGCTTGGCGCAGTCTCTTCCACACTATCATCAATATCAATCTGAACTTCATCATTAGGTTGCACCACATTGTTCGAGATATCTTCTTATTTTACCACTTGCTCATCATCCATAGTTGCCTTTGACTTGTGGTGAGTGCATTCCCACCTCTTCCAGTTCTTGTAGTAACGACCACGCATGCCACGTGTTGTTTTCACCCTTTGGGTTAACTACCGTGTCGCTTGGTAGTGCCCCTTTAGGACTAGAATTTTGGAGCTTGAGAGATTTGCCCCATTTGAACTTCTAGGTTGTGGATTGATGTGTTGTGTGAGGCAAGTTGGGCATCCCAGTTGGTATTGTTTTCCATCATTTTCTTGAACATAATTTCAATACGCCCCATCTCATTGTTTGAAGAACTTGAACCATGGGAAGGATAAGGAGGCGGGTTGCTTGGTTGTTGATACATCAGGGGCCTTTGAAAACCCGATCCCTGGTTGCCTTGATTGTTACACCCTCCCCCCAATTTCCTTTATTATATCCACTCTAATTTCCTTGAGTGTTGTTGTTATGCCAATTTCTTTTAATTGTTGTTTCCACTCCAATTGCCTTTGATTGTTTTGAGCGCCATTGTTGTTGGTTTGGGCCATGGAAGTTGTTTCTTTTCCCTAGAAAATTGTTCACATATTGCACTTCCTCCTCTTGTTCATTAGGAATCATCTTGCTCAAAACCACTAGCTTTTTGCACATAATTCTCTACTCGATTTTGCACTTGTGGACCCTATGTCCTCCCCTTGTTAACCATCATGCTCAGTCCCTCCATGGAATTTACTTTCTTGGGATTTTGCACTTGATTTAGTTGGGCTTTTGCTAGTTGCGTCATGGTGGTTTTCAACTCAGCAATGGCTTGTACATGGTCTTGCAACTCTTTGTGAAAGTGGATCATGTTTAGGTCACCTTGTGGAACATTGGCTCGGGATTGCCAAGACGATGACGTTTCTGCAATCTCATCCAGAATCTCACACACCTCCGCATAAGGCGTAGTCATGAAGTTCCCACCGGCAAGTTGATTCACCACACATTGATTTGTTGTGTTAATCCCACAATAGAAAGTTTGTTGAATCGTGTTCTCCGTCATATCATTGTTGGGATATTCGTTTACCATTGTTTTATAACGTTCCCATATCTCGTGTAGTGGTTAATTCGGCTTTTGCTTGAATGCCAAAATCTCATCTCGAAGTGTATCCATGTGCTCCGGAGAGAATAACTTAGAAATTAATTTTTTCGCCAACTCATCCCAAGTATGAATGGAATGGTTCGGCAAACGTTCCAACCAATCTAAAGCTTTCCCTCATAGAGAGAAGGGAAAAAGCCTTTGCCTCAATGCATCTTCGGAGATATTTCTTTTTTTTCTCCCCCAAAAAGTATCCACAAACCCTTCAAATATTTGTACGCATTTTGAGTTGGAGCACAGGTGAAGAAACCCCGTTGCTCAAGCAAAGTGAGTATCACATTGGTGATTTGAAAGTTGCTCGCCCCAATACGGGGAGGGACTATTGCACTTGTATAACCTTTATTGGGTAATATCCGATGTGGAGCGCTCATGGTACAGGGTGGGGGTGGAGCAGGGATATTGTCATGGGTGTGGAGCCGCTCATGGTAGAGAAACCTCATCAACTTGCTCATCCTCTGCGTCCAGATCTCCCAAAAGCAAATTTAGGAGCTCATTGTTTTCCATGGTTGTACCTACGATATCTCACACAAGTTAGTAACACGGACGAAAAAGAAGATATTCCAAAAACACACTCAAATATATAGCTAACACAATTTTAACTCCTCGGCAACAGCGTCAAAGATTGATGAAGTCCACAACACACCTCAATAAGAGATATGATACAGTCATATGCAATAATTCGAACTATGATTCGGGGTCGAATCCACTGGGAGTTATAAGGGTGTCAGGAGTATATCTTTGAAGCAAGTGAATGGACTACCTAAATTGCACTTCCACAATAGAGTTTTGATTTCTACTTCTACTATAACTCTAATGATTGTAAGCTAAGGTAAATAAACTAGAGATGAATGTTCTTTATGTTTTTTCAAATATTTTAAAGGCCTAGGGCTGTGACCATAGCCTAGGTGTTTGCCTAATGGGATAAAAATGTTAACACTTGTTTATTGTATTGGGGTGTATTATAGCTCTCAACTCTATGTGACCCACTCAATACCTCTCGGTCAGAGAATGATTTTTTCCAATTTGACTTTCTCAAGTCAAAATGGGTATAAAACAAGATAGTTGATATGAGCTCAAGTTGGGTTCTTACTATCTCTAGTTTAAATCTTTCAATTAGGCTAATCAAATAATTAACCCAATTCTTTATTAGCCAAGTTATCCTACACTAGGTCTCTTTTTCTCAAGTAGAGCCTAAGTCAAATAGGCATGAATCAATGTTTGCAACCATTAATTCTAAAATTGAAGCATGAACTAAGCTAAATAATCAATACTCAATCATAAACAAGCATTACATTAATCACCCATAACACTAGGGTTAGGTCACAACCCTAGTGAAAATCTCGCTACTCATGATGGGTATTGAAGATGAGGACTGCCGAACCGCACAATTTTGTTGTGCGGCCGCAAAAGTGAAGTATGGTCCGCACAGTTTCACTTGCGGCCACACCTCTGAAACCCAAAAGATGCCAACTCTCTGATGACAGAGAAATGGCTGATGTGCGGCAGCAAATGATGAAAGATTAAAATGATGAAATCTAATGATAATACACCAAAATAACATAAAACTTCCTAAAGTAGTAAAAAGAAATGGCTACAGCAGCTTTTAATATTCAAACATGGCCTAATTTGGTGAAACCCATCTATTTATTCAAGGCAAAAGATATGGACAAAAATGCCCATAGGGAGGTTTTGCGGCCGCACAATTTCATGTGTGGTCTGCATATTTTTTTAGCTAGCAGGAAGGTGAGTTATGCAGCCGCACATTTCTGAACTGCGGCCGAAAGGTAACGTCTGCGGCCACATAATTCTTGTGCGGTCCGCGCTTCACAAAGGCTCCAGGACTTGTTCTTCTTGCATATTCTCTGAACTTTGCATCTTTGTTAGTAAAAGCCCAACGCTGCGACAGCACAATTCATGTGCGGTCCGCATATGGATGAAAGTCTTGTTGGATTTATCTTTTTGGTTTGCGGTCCGCAATTTCTTCTGCGGCCACAGAATTCCTTCTGCTGACCGCACATTTGTGATTCTGTGCCCTTTATTACCTTGTGCTTCGAAACATTTCTTTTTGAATCAGATTTCATCTTCGGAGACCAAACTTCCAACATTCCTGCAATTTGCACAATTTTGTTAGTTTCAGAAACACAATTCAATACTTTCAGAACAAAACAAAAGCTAAAAGGTGCTAATAAGCAGTCAAAATCCCCACTTATCAGATACCAGAACGTCTAACTTTGATGGAGGGAGTTTTACTTGACTTGTAGTAATTGACACTGATTCCCCCTGAACCGCATCTTCCTTAACTACTATGTCTACTTTAGCAGCAACATCAAGCACCACCTTGTCACTCTTAACAGTTTCTTAGAGTAGCCTTGATCTTGGTCGAATTAGAGGTGTTCTTCGAAGCAGACACAGATGCATAAGTGGTTGCTTTTGGATGTGAAGGCCCAGCAGAAGTGGGAATGGTGAGTGCAGCAGGAAGCTAAAGCACTTTCTTTTAAGAATGTATCTAGTTCCATCTTTCTTTCGTTAGTTACGCCACATTTTTCTAAAAAGGATTGTAGTAATTCTATGACACTAGGAATGGCTCTCTCATATTGAGAAATTATGTCTAGTGGCATAAGATAATGGCGTAGGTACTGTGGAGGATATCGATGGAGAAGGAGCTGATGTGGGTGCAGGTTCACTTGATGGTTTGACATTTTTCTTTGATTTGGGCTTCATGTTCTTGGATTTGGGTTCAAGTGTTGGAAGATGATTCAGCTTTAGCAGAGGTTTGGATGGATTTAGGCATGGATTTAGCAGAGGTTTTGCTTAGGGTTTGAGAGGAAGAGTAAAGTTTGAGAAACTGGTCATAAGGGGCTTTTAAAGACGTAACTCATGATTTGACTAGAAGAGAGAGAGAAAGAATCAAAATTTGAGTTCTAACTGGACTCTAATAATGGTTACTTTGACTTTTAGGATTTCAGGAGTAATTAAACTCTAATTTCTTTAGGATTCCCCCTTACACTTTGGCTAGGATGACAACTAGAAGTGTCGCTAACAGGATTATAAAGTCTGAGCATAGCAGTAATTTAGGATATTAAGTCCCAGTGAATAAAGAGAAGATGGCACGTACCTGAGACAAAGAACCAACTCCTTAGTAACTCATTACTCATTTCTGCAATAAAGCTTCAGCACTACAAGTTAGTATCATACAACACAGTTATCAGCTAGATTTTTCTAGGCAAGTATGTGTGCTTAATACAAGCATGAGATTGAATCAAATACATTGTACTTGACTATCTACATCTAATTATACTTTTCTAGCCAATCATTGGGGTTCAATTAAGTTGGAAGTATTAATTAGACCTAGTTCCAGTCTATTCCTTTCAAAATAATCCTTACTCAGAGCTTTAGTAAAGATATCAGCAATTTGATCTTCAGTTTTACAGAAGTTAATTGAGATATTCCCTTTTCAACATTATCTCTGAGAAAGTGATGTCTAATGTCAATGTGATTGGTTCTCTTATGTTGATAGAGATCTTTTGCAATGTTTATGGCACTAGTGTTGTCACGAAAAATAGGAACACAATCAACAAAAATGCCATAGTCCAGTAGTTGTCGTCTTACCCATAGCAACTGAGCACAGCAAGATGGTGCTTCCACATATTCAGCCTCAGCTGTGGATAAAGCCACTAATTTCTGTTTTTTTGTACCCCAAGACACCAGACAAGAACCTAGAAAATGTATTGTTCCTGAAGTGCTTTTCCTGTCAACATAAAAATCTGCATAGTCAACATCAGTATAACCAACTAGATCAAAGCTATACCCTCTAGGATACCATAGACAAGATTAAGAGTACCTTTAAGATATCTGAGTATCCTCTTAACAGCCTTCAGATAAGACTCTTTTGGATTTGCCTGAAATCTTACACACTATCCCACACTGAATACAGTATCAGGCCTGCTTACTGTGAGATACAACAATGACCTAATCATTCCTCTATATAGCTTATGTTCAATACTTTTCCCTTCTTCATCAATATCCAGCTTTGTGGCAATGACAATGGAGTGTCTATGGACTTAGAGGAGTCCACGTTGAATTTCTTCAGCAGGTCCTTGATGTATTTTTGCTAATGTATCATGGTTTCAGTAGGTTTTTACTGTATTTGCAACCCCAGAAAAAAGTTCAATTCACCCATCATGCTCATTCAAACTCATTCCCCATCATCTCGGCAAATTCCTTGCACACTGCTTCGTTAGTAGCTCCAAAGATGATGTCATCCACATATACTTGTACAATCAGAACATTATCGCCTTTGGTCCTCAAAAATAGTGTGTTGTCCACTTTTCCTCTTACAAAGTTGTTGGTTAAGAGAAATTTTGAGAGTCTTTCATAGCAAGCTCTTAAAGTCTTTTTCAGTCCATACAGAGCTTTTTCTAACTTGAACACATACTCAGAAAATTCCTCTCTCAAACCCAAGAGGTTGTTAACAAATACTTCGTCCTTCAGATAACCATTCAAGAAAGCACTTTTTACATCCATATGTTACAAGGTGAACTCCATGTGTGCAGCAAAAGCTATTAGCATTCTTATAGCTTCCATTCTAGCTATGGGTGCAAATGTTTCATCATAGTCAATGCCTTCTTCTTGATTGTATCCCTGAACCACCAGTATGGCCTTGTTCTTTGTGGTATTTCTTTGTTCATCCATCTTGTTTCTGAACACCCATCTGGTACCTATGACAGTTCTGTTTTTGGGTCTTGGTACCAAGTGCCAGACCTTGCTTCTTTCAAACTGATTTAGCTCCTCTTGCATGGCTATAATCCAATATGGTTCCTTTAAAGCTTCCTTTATGTTCTTAGGTTTAACCCGTGAGAGGAATGTTGCGAGTGCACATAGATTTCTAAGAGACGGCCTGGTTTGTACTCCTGCGTTAGGATCATAGATGATGTTCTCAAGATGATGTGAACTTTGATATTTCCATGGGCAAATCTGCATTCCCAGAGATGGTTCACCCAAGGAGTGACCCAAAGGAACAGGTTCAGTAGCTATAGCTTCATTAGTCTGGTTAACTGTCAGAGTAGTTCTCTCTTCTTCTCGTTCCTCAGGATCACTGTCAACTTCCTTAGAATCTTTGGATCCATCTTCAGATTGAAGTTCAGGTTCCTTCCGAGCTCCTTCACCAGTGAGCCCTATGTCATTATCTCCATCATGTAGACCTATCTCAGCCAAGTTGTTAGATTCATTAAAAATAACATGAATATTTTCTTCTATGCACAGAGTTCTTTTATTAAACACTTTGTAAGCCTTACTATGTCGAGAGTATTCCAAGAAAATTCCCTCATCACTTATGTCATCAAACTTATCTAGAGCTTCTTTGCCATTATTTGCACCCAAATGCTTTTAGGTGAGTGATATTGGGTTTTTTCTCTCAAAGTAACTCATAGGGAGTTTTCTCAAGAATAGGCCTGACCATGCATCTTCTTAGGAAGTAGCAAGCAGTACTGACTGCCTCAACCTAGAAGCTCTTAGGTAGTCTACTAGCAATCAGCATGGCCCCATGTCTTCTAGAGATTTATTCTTTCTTTCTACGACACCATTTTGTTGTGATGTTCTAGGTGCAGAGAAGTTATGATCAATGGTATGTGTGTTAAAGAACTCAAGGAATTTAGAGTTTTCAAACTTATTTCCATGGTATTTTCTTATACTTAACACATTACAGGTCAGTCTGTTGGATCATTCTGACAAAAACACAGAAAATATTAAAAGTTTCATCTTTAGATCCCAAAAACAAAGTCCATATAGACCTGGAAAATCATCTACAATGACAAATACAAACCTCTTATCTCCTATTTTCCTCACTCTCATTGGTCCAAATATTGGCTACAGAAAACTTGTTCCCAAATTTGATCCAAAGTATGTAGGAATTTTTGCTAACAAAATGTGCACTCATTGTAGAAAGGTAGGACACTTTAGAGATACTTATCCTGCTGCAATTCATGCTCAACTTAAGAACACTTTTAGTCTTTCTAAAAATATGAATAAGGAATAGGAACCAAAATTCAAGTCTCTTGTCTAAAGTAAGTGAATTAAGGTTAACAAGAAAATAGCTATTAATCCTCTTCCCTTCTATGCAAGAACAGATCTGATTCTTCCCTTTTTAAATAACAAGAGACCCAAGCTTGTATGGTTCCCAAGACTAACTTGTGATTTCTGATGTAGGCTAAAGTAAGAGGGAACAATCAAGACTAGTATCTAGACAGTGGATGCTCAAGACATATGATAGAAGAAAAGAAAAACTTCCTCTCACTGACAGCCTTCAAAGGAGGGAGTGTGTCATTTAAAATTGGTAAAAGGTCCAGATAACAAGTATTGGTAAGGTCAGTTAGTCACTCCCTCATGCTATAGAACATGTGTATTATGTCGTAGGCCTCAAACGTAATCTTCTTAGTATTTCTCAAATGTGTGATAAAGGAAATGAGGTAAAATTCAATTCCAAAATCTGAATTGTCACTAAGCTTGATACTGATGATGTTGTGTTAAAAGGTAAGAGACATAATAATGTTTATAAGATATCCATTATGACTCTTCCTCGGAGTGAGTGCACATGCTTAAGTGTAATGGAGAATGATCCATTGTTATGTCATAGAAGACTGGGTCATGCCACTCTTTCTCAACTTAACAAGTTGGCAGCAAAGGACTTGGTCCTTGGCCTACCAAAAGTTGAGTTCTCCTCAAACAAGGTATGTAATGCCTGTGTTAGGGGGGAACATGTAAGGTCATCTTTTAAATCTTAAAAGGTTGTCTCAGTTGTTTTTTTAGACATAGCATGAATGTTTTCTTTCAAGTTAGAGATACTTACCTGATTTGTTTCACCTTCAGTCTTTGAATCACTCATAGCCATCATTCCTATCACGTCTTCTTCTATTTGGCATTCTTCAATCGCCATCAGTGCCACTTCAATGTTTTCATTTCCAAAATTAGCTTCCAAGGTCCTCCATATATCATGGGCAGAGATGCAAGAGGATACCTTGTAGTGAATAATTTGTAGGCAAACTTCTGTAGAGCAGGTCCTTTGCTTTAGCATTTTCCTGGATTAGCTGACGATCTTCATCATCATATTCCTCTTCTCTCTTGTTACATTTCTTACCTTCAACTTTCATTTTGGCAGTGATGATTAGGTCCATGACTGACAATTAACCAAGGTCAAAGTCAGTATCCTAAAGGAGTTTTTCCACACGCATCTTTCATTCATCATAGTGATGTCCATCAAATAGAAGAGGTCTTCCAATGTGCATTCCAAGATGTATTGGAGGTTCTGTCTCCACCGTATGATATATATCAATTACAGCATAGAGACTTATGGTCTCATCCTCCTTCTCTTCCTCTTTATCACTTCCATTATCCTCATATGCCGCTAGAAAGGCCTCCTTCATTGCTTCAGTGAATTCTTTACCTAGGATTTTTCCTTTGTTGGGGCCATTTCTCTCATCTTTTCCCATTTTTTCTTTTTAGCTCGTTATTTCCTCTACTCAGTTTACCATATTGTTCAATCCTTGACCATGTGGTCTAGCTTTCTACACTTGTACCATCCATCATAATTAGCTTTATCGATATGCTTAGGCTTGCCATTGGTCTCCATCTTAGAAGCATTTTAGAGTTCTTCATGAACTTCTTGGACTTAGCAAACATTGTTAGGTCAGGATCATCACTGTCAGATTCATCTTCCTCTGACGCCTTAAGGACCAAGGCCTTATCCCTCTTTGATTCTACCTTACACAGTTCTATCTTTCTCATTTCATGAGTCTTTAAGTTTTAAACCAATTCATCAAGTGAGATCTTGTCCAGCTCCTTGGATTCCTGAATAGCTGTGACTTTCGATTCCTATAAAGCTGGAAGGATCCTTAGACCTTTGCTAACCAACTCTTCTGAGGTGAACCTTTCCAAGTCACTTCAGTTCATTAGTTATTATGGTAAATTTAGTCATCATCTCCTATATGGGCTCAGACTCCTTCATAAAAAAGAGCTCATAGTTTCTCATAAGTAATTCTATCCTTGATCTATTCACTTGGTTTGTTCCTTCATAAGCAGTTTGAAGTGCATACTGGATCTACATTGCATTGGAGCAAGCTGATATTCTATTGTACTCATCAGGACCAAGTCCACAGATAAGGACTTTTTTAGCCTTTGCATTCTTCTCCATCATTCTGAAATCTGCTACCACAAATTCAGAGGGGTCCTTAGGAGCTGTTTCATTTTGCGCATTTTGTTTAGTAGGAGTTAATGCACCTTGGTTCACTATGGTCCATAGTTCATAATCTTCGGTTGTTAGGAAATCTTCTATTCTTGCTTTACACCAACTGTAATATTTCCCATTGAGCATGGGTGATATGGTAGTTGATTGTTTTTCATTAATGTCGGGTGAAGCACTCATTTTGCTTCTAGGATCTCTCTAGGCGTTAGCCGTGTGTGTTTGAGAACCTGCTCTGATACCAATTGTTAGTTTAAGCGCCTCTATGAATTACTAAAAAATTTGGTTCTTTACCTTACTCCTTAAACGTGGAGTAAAATAAGCGGTAAAGTAAAAATAGTAATTTTTACGTGAAAAATCACCTGGCTCAAAAGGTACGAAAATCACGACCTACTATGTAGGAATTTCAAATTCAACTTCACTAGAACAATGAGCCAAATGTATCGATTACAAAACTGTAACTCAATACTCTTCAGTACTCCTACTACAACTATTTGATTTACATGTTACTCTAACTTATAAAACTAACACTCACTCAAACTCATTAATTATTTGTGACACTTTGATTACAACTCGATTTCCTAAAACACATTCACTAGATTGACTGAAAGAATAACACGACACTAGTATTTGACTAGAGTGTGTAAAATGTAATTCTTCAATTGATGTACAAAAGGATGATCTCAGCAATCCAGACGGATAGTCAGCTTCTCGTTTGATAGAACTCCTACTGTTCCAAGGACTCCACAAGTCTTTGGACTCTTGTCTCTCACTTATGCATGCGTATCTTCTTGTGCAACAGCCATTATCATGTTTAGCAGTCTTCTTCTACCAAACTCGGACCTGGTAATTTTGAGATAAAGTTACTGTCTTGCAAAGATGCACAATCATCATCCTTGAGGAGTTGATCCTTAACCCTTAGAAGCTGGTTCTTTGAGCAATTAAGCAGCTACGTTGAGGACCTGGTTCTTAGAACATTTCATCTTAAATAAACTTTGTTAATCATCAAAATCTCAATAGTCAACAACTCGGATAATGAATAATGCTGATCTACTATTGTCACGTAGTAAATTAGCAAAACTCATGGTTAATTCTGGTGCAGACTAAATAACATAAATATTCTTAAAGGTTGAACCTTACCACTACATTAATACAGCCCCCTGGACTAATTAGAAGTTTCTGATGGTTGTTATGTTCCATTGTTTTTGCTACTAAATTTATGTGAAGAACTTGGTAATTGGTCGAAGAATAGATGAAATCATCAAAATACATAATTCTCAATGAAAAGAACTTTTATATTCAATTGAAATAATACTCTGGAAACATTCCAAATACAATTGAAATGACAAAACACTGCAACCCGAAGAAGGAAAATACAAATTAAAACAACAAATGAAGAATTACAAATTTTGATATCAGCTAGGCTTCAACTCACAATATAAGATCCCTTTGGTTCTATATATTGAGTATGAAAGAAAAAAAAAATTAATAATATGGAGGAGGTGGTGACGGAGAAGGAGTTGAAGTTAATTGATTAGTAAGGGTGTGGTGGTGATGGGGAAGGAGGAGGGGGTGAACTATAGTAGTAAGGTGGTGGAGAAAAAGCTGATAGTTTTTTGTAATAATCATTCTGAGGTAAAGGGCGCACCTTGTATTCCTGTTCAGTCATTGAGGGTATTTTGTAGTAGTTATTTTTTGAAAGAGATGGCACCTTTTTGTAGTTATCTTTTGGAACGAATGACTTTTTGTAGTAGTCATTCTTTGGCAAAGATGGCACTTTGTATTCAGGTGCAGATGGCCCCTTGTAGTTATTCTTTGGAACTAATGGCGTTTTGTAGTAGTCATTCTTTGGTACATATGGCACCTTGTATTCATGTTCAGGTGTTGAGGATGCCTTGTAATAGTTATTTTTTGGAAGAGATGGCACCTTCTTGTAGGTATCTTTTGGAACTGATGGCTTCTTGTAGTAGTCATTCTTTGGCAAAGATGGCGCTTTGTATTCCTGTTTAGCCATTGAAGGTACCTTGTAGTAGTTATCTTTAGGAACAGATGGCACCTTCTTGTAGTTATATTCTGGAACAGATGGCTTCTTGTAGTAGTCATTCTTTGGCAAAGATGGCGCCTTGTATACCTGTTTAGGCATTGAGGGTGCCTTGTAGTAGTTATCTTTTGGAACAGATGGCACCTTGTTGTAGTTATTTTTTGGAACTGATGACCTCTCATAATAGTTATTCTTTCGTGAATTAGATGGCACCTTGTATTCATGTTTAGACATTGAAGGTACCTTGTATTGATTCTTGGAGAATTCTGGCACTCCGTAATTTTCTTGTGACAATGATGGTTTATAAGGATATGGTGAATATGCCATAGTGCAGGTTGCAATCAAGAAAAATGCCAAAGCACAAACAAATTGAGGCATTTGTTTCTTCATTTGGCTTCCCATTGAGAAGATTTAGATTTTAAGGCTAGATGATTTTTTTTTTCTTTCTTTTTCTTGTGTATTTGAGAATGGAGTAACTAGGAGTTTATATAACCTAATTAAGAAGGTGACTTGGCTTAAAACAATCCAAACACATCTGAGATTTTCCTACTTTTTGGTTAATGCTGTTCCACTAAGGTCTTGAGATAATGGGATGCCATGAACATATCATATACCTTGGCTTGACTCACTTATTTTAAATAATTAATTCCAAAATTTTTATTGACTTCCAAGAACATGAATCTTGTTTACAAACATACATTTGTGATCATATAAAATGATTGCAGAGGAAAAAGAAAGAAGAAAATAATATTTAAGTCGTTAGCCGGCCTAACAAGTTCATTTTACAAATTAGTATTGTTTTGGCTTATCTTGCTAATTATATTTATATTATATAAAAAATATCGATTTTAGTCCCTGCATTAAAGTCTAATTCTGCGTTATATAAAGTGCGCAATTTTAGTTCTTAAACGTGACAATGTTAACTTTAGCTTCTATTCTAAACCACTTCCGGTGGAACAACATTGGCACTTGCGAAAGAGAAAACAATATACTCCAACAGATGAGAGATTACAACCCATTTGCAACTCCATAAGAGTATCAATGAAATGAGAAATATATACAAACATTTTAGGAATCCACTAGACGAATTTTGACTTCCCAATCTTTAATTACATAGCTTCTACAATAGAAGTCATCTTAGTCTTCTTGACTTACCACATTTTTAATTATTCTCCACTACTTAGATTTGAAGGTTTGGCTTGTCCCGTGTGACCTGTAGATTACCGGTTCAAGCCGTAGAATCAGCTACTGATATTTGTATCAGGATAGGTTGCCCACATCACATCTTTGGAGTACGGCCCTTTCACATACCCTGCGTGAAGGACTGCCCTTTGCGATGCATACAGCCTAAAAAATTCATGGTCCAACTCTCATAATTTATCCATTTTCAAGAATTATGACTAAGTTTTCTCTACAATGTAAGTCCTCTCTAGTCTCCTTGTCCTGGCCCATTTTTACCTTTAATTTGAGCCTTTCATATTCTTCATCTTGGAATTTTGAAGGGTTGAGGTTGAGAGTACCTAATGTAGTGATTATTTATTGCAAGGACAGCCAACTATTATCTAGACAGATGTAGATCTAGAATTTAAACCTGATGGATTCAGTTTCCCACTATACAATAGATATATACAATGTACTTTTCAAATTATGGGTTCAGATATAATTATTTTTTCACACATATCTATCTCTAAGATCAGTGTCGAAAATGCTAGAGGTTCAGTTGAACCCATTCAATATGGCTGCATCTGCCTCTGCGTCGATGCTTCTACTCTAAGAGGAGTACAACTTAAATCAAGCTTTATTTGATGATTGGAGGTGTTGTTGGGATGAAGATTGGAGGATGAAAACAACATAATTGTTGTCTTTCATTATAGAAAACAGGTTACAATATAGACTACAGAATTTTACAATATTCGCGATATAGGCAGATTACTACATTGATTGAAAAAACAGGTTTATACTTTATCATTGCTTCTTCATTCTTCATCATAGATCTCATTTAGTGATTTGGAAATACCGTATATATCTTTCTGTCGTGCCCCGGATCCGCCATTTGTCTCAGTATCCTCCTCTGGAGAAATGTCCAAACCCATTCCTCTTAGTAAATCTTCATAGGATGCAGAGAGATCTTGTGAGGTCAACTGGTGGTACTCAACAAGATGTCTAAGGCATTGATTCTCCCTATTCAAGTTTGCATTTTCATTTGCAAGCCTTGATTTTTCAGTAAGAAGTGCCTCCATTTGAAGCCTCACCTAAGCAAGTTCAAAAGATAAAAAGAGTTGGATAAATGCAGACAGTTTACAGAAATCTATTTTGAGTTACAACTCAAATGATAGGAAGAAAAAAAAAAAATGATAGAACATGAAATTTAATGTATCTAAGGTTGATCATGACCATTGGTATAGCTCAATCTTGTCTAATGTGGAATGTATATACTGTTCAACCTGTTTTACACTCTGCCACGGTTCAAGTAGTAAACAATTTAAGTGTCACGTTCAAGGAGTATAAAATTTAAGTGCCACGGTTCAAGTAGTGTCACTCTAGGTTTATCTACCATTTGAAACTGTCAGTTTATATAGCTTAAATTTATTCTACATTATCTCGTGGTTCACGTAGTAAACAATTTGAGTGTCACGGTTCAAGTGGTAAACAATTTGTGTGTCACGGTTTCAGTAGTTTCACTCTATATTATCTACCATATGATACTGCCAGTTTATATAACATAAATCTATTCTACATTGCATCATGGTTCACATAGTAAATAATTTGGGTGTCACGGTTCAAGTAGAGTAAACAATTTGAGTGTCACGATTCAAGTAGTATCACTCAATATTGTCTACCATATGATACTGTCAGTTTATACAACATAAATATATTCTACATTGCGTTATGGTTCATGTATTAAGCAATTTGAGTGTCACGGTTCAGGTAGAGTAAACAATTTGAGATTCACAGTTCAAGTAGTATCACTCTACGTTATATGCCATATGCCATATGATACTGTCACTTTATATAACAATTTGAGTGTCACGGTTCAAGTAGTAAATAATTTGTGTCACGGTCCCGTAGCATCACTCTACATTATTTATCATATGATACTGCCAGTTTATATAACATAAATCTATTCTACATTGCATCATGGTTCATGCAGTAAACAATTTGGGTGTCACGGTTCAAGTAGAGTAAACAATTTGAGTGTCACGATTCAAGTAGTATCACTCAATATTGTCTACCATATGATACTGTCAGTTTATACAACATAAATATATTCTACATTACGTTATGGTTCATGTATTAAGCAATTTTAGTGTCACGGTTCAGGTAAAGTAAACAATTTGAGTGTCACAGTTCAAGTAGTATCACTCTACGTTATATGCCATATGATACTGTCACTTTATATAACAATTTGAGTGTCACGGTTCAAGTAGTAAATAATTTGTGTCACGGTCCCGTAGCATCACTCTACATTATCTATCATATGATACTGCCAGTTTATATAACATAAATCTATTCTACATTGCATCATGGTTCATGCAGCAAACAATTTGGGTGTCACGGTTCAAGTAGAGTAAACAATTTGAGTGTCACGATTCAAGTAGTATCACTCAATATTGTCTACCATATGATACTGTCAGTTTATACAACATAAATATATTCTACATTACGTTATGGTTCATGTATTAAGCAATTTTAGTGTCACGGTTCAGGTAAAGTAAACAATTTGAGTGTCACAGTTCAAGTAGTATCACTCTACGTTATATGCCATATGATACTGTCACTTTATATAACATAAGTATATTCTACATTGCGTCATGGTTCACGTATTAAGCAATTTGAGAGTCACGGTTCAACTAGAGTAAACAATTTGAGTGTCATGATTCAAGTAGTATCACTCAATATTATCTACCATATTGATACATTATACTGTCAGTTTATACAAAGTAAATCTATATCATGATTCAAGTAGTTCAAAATATGAGGGTCACGGTTTAAGTAGTATCACTCTATGTGATAATTAAAATCTATTCTACATTGTATCATGGTTCACAAAGTAAACAATTTGAGTGTCACATAAAGTTATAAACAATTTTGAGAGTCACGATTCAAGTAATATCACTCTCAATGATGTCTATCGCATGATATATTAATATATTGTCAGTTCATATAACTTGAGTGAGGATGTCAAGTGTCATTACCAGGTCATCTTCTTCTGGTGGTATTCCTTTGTCAAAGCCATCGCGAAGTCTTCTATTCTCCTCCTCCAAAAGAGCAGAACGTTCTTGCATAAAGCGTAAGTCTGATCTTATTGATTTCAATTCTCGAGTTAATGTGGCCGCTTTTGATGCCATGGAAACTGCAAGCTACATAGAGATTATGTCACGTTAGCATTTAAACACAAATACAACAACAACAACAACTATGCCTCAGTCCCAAACAAGTTGGGGTAACCATTCTTGGAGAAATAACAGCAACAACAACTGAGTGAAGTCCCACAAGTGGAGTCTAGGGAGGATAGTATGACGCATACCTTACCCCCTACCTTGAAAGGGTAGAAAAACTGTTTTTGATAAACTCTCTACTCAGGAAGGAAGGAAAGAAAGAAATAGTAGCAACAAGCAATTGAACACAAGAAAAAGGAATGAAGGAGTACAAACATTTTTGGCTTTCTTGAACCTTCCCAGCTCTGTTTTGACTTGCCCATTTTCGTTTTTGGTATCATCATCTTGTTGCGAATCCTCTGAGCAATCATCCAATTTCCTCTTCAATCCTTTGTTGCCTTCTTCACTCTCTTTCTTTTCCTTATCTCCCCCATCTTTACCTTCCTTTGATTGGTTTTCTCCACTTTTTGCCTTCTCTATTGTGCAATGAAGTACATCTGTCAATGTGGGTGGTTTTGCTAGATCTCTTGCTCCCTAGATAGGAAAAATACAAAGGATGCTTGGTCAATAACTCGATCTTTACTTTTAGGCTCCCAAAGTATATGCACGTGCAAACACAGTTTCAACTTCTAAATACTCTTTTTCAACTATATTATGAGGTGCATTACTCTTTTTCAACTTCAAATACGCGATTTTTCAACTTCAACAAAATATTGCCAAACTGTTATGCCTCAAAAGTTACATAGCAGAACTGTAAAAAAATACCTAATGCTAAACAGTGTTCATGAGCAACTTCAGTAAAAACCTCAATTTTACAAACCAGACTTCTTTTCAACAAATCATATAGCATTCCTTAACACAAAAAGCCTTTTGAAAATCACACACAATTAACCCTATTACAACCTATAATCATAGATTAAAACAAGGGATATATATATACCTGAAGGGCATTTTCAAGATTGTTAGATAACTCTGAAAGAGTGTAAGAAACAGAATCAAATCCTCTTAGTAAAAGCATAGCATCCTCCTTCATTCTCTTTGATTTATCCTCTGCTGCTTCATCACTCTACAACAAGCAATTTTCAAACAAAATTAAACAAAAATCAAGACATAAAAAAAAAAAAATGAACATTTACCAATAATAAAATAAAACACAAAAAAAGTTTTTTTTTTTCAAAAAGAAGTTTAAACTCTATGCATTACGGTGTAAAAGGTATTTACACAATCAGGTCATTTTCTAGGTAACTAAGCTGCTATCACAGGTTAAAATTCACTGGTGGCATACAAAATCCTTTACACTGTTTATGTATATTATTTAAATTTACCTTTTGTGCAGGGAAGGGAAAATCAACAGGGGGTCGATTTTCAAGAAGAGTATCAACTCTACTGCGAAGAGTACTCCAAAAACGTTTATCTGAAGATGGACTGTAAATTGGTGAAGAACCCATCAAGCTTGGTGAACCCTGAAAATTAAATAGTGAAAAAATTTGAGTTTTTTTGGGTAATTTATTTTACTGAAAATTAACAGCACAAAAGAATCTTTAATGCTGTGTTTGAAAGAGGAGAATCAAGAACCTTGTTAAGTGAAGCAGGAGATGAAGATTCTACTGAGATTGCCATTTGAGCTTTATGGATTTGGAGAGAGAGAAAGAAAGTGAATTTGGAGAGAGAGATGACGAGTAAATCTGTAAGTTTGAATATGTAAGTTTGTAACGGCTAGTTTTAGGAGAGCTGATGAGGTTGTCTTTAAATAGGAGAGAACATGACACTAACGTTATAATACATCACAAGTTGTTTTGTTGTCGCATTTATTGTTGATTTTGGTGATGGCATCAAACGACTTCATTGACATTTATCAATCCATCACAAGTAGGATTAATACTTGTTTAGACTAGTAAATTTGGGAAACTTAACTATTGTAATTAAAATTTTGTACAGGAGAACATATCACTTGGCTAGAGTTTGGTAATAAATTTGGTTGAAAATTGAAAATAAGAGTTTTCGGAAGTTGTGCTGAAAAATAATTTTTGAAAGTTGAAATTTTATTTGGACATGTATCTTACTTCAAAAAAATTAAAGTTTTGTGAGTGAATGAAATATATTCATCCAAAAACAGGTTGACTAGTTCTGGAACTTGAAAAGGGCAACTCAGTGTACTATGCTCCCGCTATGCGCGAGGTCCGGGAAAGAGTCGGACTACAATGATCTACCTTACTCTGCATTTCTGCAAGTTTTGTGAGTGGATGAAATATATTCATCCAAAAACAGGTTGACTAGTTTTGGAACTTGAAAAGGGGAGCTCGAGTGCACTATGCTCCCGCTATGCGCGAGGTCCGGGAAAAGGCCGGACCACAAGGATTTATTGTACGCAACCTTTCTCTGCATTTCTGCAAGAGGTTGTTTCCACGGCTCGAACCCGTGACCTCGTAATCGCTGGTAGCAACTTTACCAGTTACGCCAATGCTTCCCTTCAGTTCTGGAACTTGAAAAAATTTCTTAAATTTAAAAAAAAAAAAAAAAAAAAAAAAAGCTAATCAAATTCCATGAATAAATAATATTTTTAAAAAATTAAAATCTTTCAAATTTTATGTCCAAATGGAAGCTCATAATCACAATTAAGTGTGTAAGCGATACATGTGTGTATGAAAAAAATTGCACGTCTTATTTTCATTGATTTGGTAGAAATAACGGATGAGAATAAGTATTTGTCTATGAGGATTAGGTAATATTTTGTGTCTATCTCTTAACTTGATAATTTGTGTTTGAGTAATTTATTATAGAAAAAAAGTGTGGAATTTTCACATTTTACTATTTAATATTGAGCAACTTTATATGTTGCTAAACTTTTAATATTACCCGCCGTTAGAAAACAAACTCGCTTAAGCCTTTGACTTCCTAACTGTATCCAACTGACGGGTAATTTAAATCATCGTTAGAAGTTAATAGGTAAATTTGGATAATTATTCTCGAAGAATTTGGATATGTGAAGTCCACTATTTCACTCTAGAGCAATCTAAATGACAAGGCTAAATACAACACGATTTACTAATTATAAGGATATGATTAGACTAAAAGTGTAACCCAACATATTGAGCAATTTAGTATATAAATGAACAAATTTGAACCTTTTTTCATTTTAATCATACTATAAAAAAGTTTAAAGAATTTGGGGTTCTTTAAATTATGAGTGCGAACATAATTGTGATTTATAAGTCGCGTTCTGTTATTGCGATTTATAAGTCGCATTCTGTTATTACAATTTATGTCGCATTCTGTGATTGCTGGTTAAGAACTGATTCATTTTCAGTACATCCACTCTACATTTGGTTGTGTTTTAAAAATAAAATCTATCCTTGTGATGGAGGAGTTAGGCTAGACTCCAACCTGTTCATTCCAAAAGATCATAACTATACGGAGGAAGATATACACCCTGACCTCTATCATGATGAAGGTCGATTGAAGCCAACCTTTGTAAAAACTAAGAGAGGTTAATAGACAAAAGATTGAGAGCCTCTTCCCTAAGCCTAGGAAACGTAGAGAGCTTGTAAGTAGGAATTACACATAGATATGTAACAAGGGACCAAAAACTACTACTACTACTGGTAGACTCCATCAGTAATGATATAGCACTTCTTTCTTATTTTGAATCTGAACTTGGGCATTCCATCTTGATCAAACTTCAAAAGAGCTCTAACTTCCCTAGGCATAGAAACAGCTTCACTGAAGACATCATGAGTTCTTGTAATTACTCCCAAGTTTGCCAGAAATCCGCAATAGAGTTACCTTCTCTAAAGATATGTACAAACAAAAAGTTGCCAATTGTTATGACCTCCCAAATCTGAACCACAATGGGTTTCATCTATCAATGAGTCTGACTCCTCTTATTGATCATGTTAACAACCATAAGAGAATCAGATTCAATCACAACATTTGTAAGGACCATAGTCTTGCACATACGAAGACCTTGTAGTATGGATTTTGCTTCAGTAATATTATTTATACATTACCCATAAAAACCAAAGAAAGCTTTGAAAAAATTGCCATTGTGACTTCTATTTATTCCTCCTCCACTGGCTAATCCAGGATTACCCTTGCTACAACTATCCACATTAAGCTTGACCCAGCCTTGAGAAGACTTTTTCCAAATAATAATCTGCGATTAGATTGCAGGTTTCAAATTATCAACAGCTTTACGTTTATCAAGCCATGAAGTAGGAAGTTGAAAGGTAGGAAAGTGACTTTTAAGAATGAGGTTGATATAGTTGGTAACTAGATGGATAATGCACCAACTGGATATATTCTTGTCACCAAACTTGGCTGCACACCTATTTTTCCCATCTCCCAGCAAATTACCAAAGGAAGACACTGAATCATAGTAGCATGGACATCATTTCTTGGGTTTGGTCAGCCACCACATCACAAGTATATGTCCAATGTGATGGTTGTTGTGTTAAATATGGCTAGCTTTGCAAAAGTAAGACCAAACCATATCAGCAATCTGGCTCCCATTAAGAAGGTGGTTGGTGTCACGCCCCGTTTTCTCGCGAAGGCGGGCTTTGACGTGTGACAACTCTTTTAAATTGGTATTAAAAGAGAAGAGTCGATAACTAACGATTTTTAAGGTGCGTTAGGGCACCTATTTGTAAATAACATTGTTTAACTAGTCGATGTCACCAAAGATCGGGTAATGGCTCATATTACCTCAAAGAGAAGGGGCTAGGCACTCTCCGAGTTCCACAATTGTGGTTCTCGACCGAAATTTAAACTATATGGATTAGATGATTAGGTTAGGTGATCAAACAAGCGAGGAAATGTATAAAGGTTGAAGACTTTATGATAACACATAAGAATAGATGTAGTAAAAATTTTAAAGGTTACGAGGGTACAACGACATTATCTTACGTTAAATGACTAAGTGCGAATAACAAGTATATAAAGAAAAAAGGGGAAGGGGGGTCCTAAGTTTTTTTAGCCTAAAGGATCACTCGGTGCAATATAAATAATACTTCAAATCTCCCTTAAGGTAGGGATTGCTCATATTATTCAGAGGGTACAGACTATATTCTCCTGCTACTTGATTACTATGTTGAAGTTGTTACTTAAGGCGTTCTAGTTTAATTCCAAACTGTATCCTACGCGTGCGCTACCTGTCCCATACATGTGGTCCAGGAGGCTTTAGACCTATTATGAGGTGGTTCTAAACTTTACTTAGGTTGCTCAAAATGATAAAACTAGGTGACATTCAAAATAGATAGGATTGCACACAATTGCAATGAAAGGTTCAAGTTGACCTCCATACGTAAGCACAAAAGCACGCGATCAAATTCTTATATTGGGCAATAAAAAATTTTAGAGTTAAGACTTAGAGTCATTAAGTCATATAGACATGGCCTCTAGGTGAGTCTGAATTCCAGTATCGTACAAGCAGTGTTGTTGTTTCAGACTAATGAATCTGCAGATTATAGGTATTACAAACCCTATAAGCATGATTTCTAAATTGTTTGTACAAAGAAGCAATGAAATTGTTTGAAAGGTCAGAATTAATAGCGCTTGATTTATAGACAGGCTTTCTAGGTGTATAATCGTATTCTCAAGATTTCTAACAATTGACAATTAGACTTGATTTTATAACACTTTATCCCTATAGGCATGCTATCTAAGTGAGGCAGTGCAAAAGCAGCATGAAGCAGTTGATGAATTATTAAACCTTATAGTCATAGTATCTAGATTAGCGAAGATATTGCATTATTGTATCTTATAGGCATATGATCTAAAAGAGTTGAATAGTAGACATGGAAACAAGTGTAGCATATTTTGACGAGTTAAGTGAAGTGTGTACGTGATACCTATAGGCATGGTTCCTATTGGTGCAACATACACTAAACAAAATAACGGGTAAGGCATGCTGGACATAATAGCAAATTGAACACATAGACCCTATAGGCATGTTTTCTACCCTTTCATACTAGTGTTAGAATACCCCTAGCCCCCAACTTTCATTAATGCCCAACTATCGTTCATTACAAGTTATTACAGGCTCAAGAGGAAGAGTACATGCGTCAAATATGACCAAATTACAAGCTGAAACAAATACAGGCTCAAACTACAGGCCCAAAGAAAATAACCAGTGATACTTCTAGGCCTTCAGCAGCCCTATTCTTCTCACAAACAACATACTCAAATCCCAGGCTCACCCAAGGCATAAGACAATTATAAGGTGCAATTTCAACAACACTCATGGATCAAAATAGTCCCCAAGTGGGTGACTTACATGCCAAACTTACACATAACAAACTACACATAGGATTAATCAGACAACATTTTGAAATCTACTCACTAAAGTCTCAGAGTTGTAGCTAATAGCAGTTTTCACTCAAACATAGTGGCAAGTTTATAGTGCATACATAAGGCAGTTCTTGCTTGTATTTTTTATAAACTAAGTTAAGGTGACAGGATTGATTAACATGAGATAGCATACTGTTTTCAAATGAAGTTTCAAACAACAGCAAAGAAAGAACTAGCTTAAAGCACTTTTAGACAGGATGTTGAAGCATGAAAAATGAATAGAGGCATAGTGGAGCACAACCTTTACATGGTGTGCTTAACATGGAAGTCATAACAGAACAGGTTCATAGTCAAGCAATTACTTGATTGGGCAGGGAAAAATTTTAACGTGTTAAACATTATGCCACAACTCAATTCCAGAAGTAAGGTAAACAGGCATCATTTTTGAATCTGATTTTCGATTTATACCCGTTATGCACATCGGCCAGTTAAAGGCCGGGTATTCTATCAGGTTCTGCTTCAGCTACTGTGAAGCCACCGAGCTTCGAATATTGAGTCCTTGAGTGAAAGCTTGAACAGCTCAATCATCGGCGACCAGTGGTAGATCTATTTGTTCCATTTGAAAACGGGACGCGAATTCCCTGAGCATCTCGTTATCCTTCTGTTTGACTTTAAAAAGGTCCGATTTCCTGGTTTCGACCTTGATGGCACCAACATGTGCTTTTTCAAAAGTCTGCAAGCATAGCAAATGAGTCAATAGAATTAGGAGGTAAGTTGTGATACCATATCATAGCTCCCTTTGATAGAGTCTCCCCAAATATTTTCAATAGAACAGACTCGATCGCGTCGTCTTCGAAGTCGTTCCCTTTGATGGCACATGTTTAAGAGGTTACATGCTCGTTTGGGTCGGTCGTTCCATTATACAAGGTATAAAGGCATACGGAATTTCTTGGGGATCGGCTTCGGATCCCCGCTCGGAGGAAAAGGTTTTTGCACGAATTTCCTGGAATCCAATCCTTTCAATATCGGAGGTTCTATTGGGATTTGATCTATCCTGGAATTGTAAGTTTCCACCTTTTTGTTGTTTGCTTCGATTTTCTTTTCTCCTGATTCTGTCCGCTTTGTAAGCTCCTCTAGCATCTTTATAGTTTCGAGGTTAGCACCCGATTCTTTTTCATTTGACCTTTCTATGACCGGTTCATTTCTGCGGGTGACTTCACCAGGCAGATCGGGCTCAACCCTGCTCGGTGCCCGGCTGTGGTTCTGTAACTGAGCTATCGCCGCCTGTTGAGCTTGCAGCATTTCGAAGATCATCCGTAGGCTAATCCGTCTTCTTCAATGTTTTGTGTGTTTCGAGTTGCCGATAGGCTCCACTACGGACGCTATTTTGGGGGGTTGGTAGGCAAGTTTGCGTCGATAGCCACATATGAATTAACATCAATCGGATCTAGGATCGAAATTCCAACTGGGCCGCAGGCAGCACTTCGTTACCGGACGCCATGTTGTTATTTTCACCTTAATGACCAGACTCATTGTCGATATGTAGGGGTGCTGATTAAGAGTTTGGCATTTTTAGCCTAAAATCAAAGACATTTCAAAGAGCAAGTGTAAAGTATAGTGTGTTACGGAGATTTGTATCAAATAACCACTATTATCCTTAGCCTGACGGTGGGCGCCAAACTGTTTACCCTCAAATCGGATAACAATTGAATTTGTACAAGGTTTTAAGGATATGTGATTTAATTGAGCACAAAATGAGAAATCAAAAATATTGAAATAAACGATAAAAAGATAAAGGCAAACCACACAAGCTAAATAATCCTTGGGAGGTTAGCCACCATTTCCTACTATGTTGGAACAAATGGTAATCGTTCAGAGTTCAAACAATGTAAAGGCCATGATCCATTTATTTCTGGCATTTAAACAGTTCAGCTCATCTCTATGCTCACTTACAACAGCATAGATAATATCTCCGATGGACACCATACTATCATGCCACTCTGATCAATGACTGGAATGTTCCTGGTGCGGTAATCTGGTAAGTAACATGTAGTGTCAGAAAAATAGAAAAACAGACTTGAAAGAAAGATTTGAAACATTAAAGATTATTGTTCTTGAAGAAATACTGTTTTGAAAACACAGACAAATTTCTTCAAGAGACAAGAAAGCCAAAACGTGTACCGCAAATTGATTAATCATTTTCAAGGAAAACACAATTAATTAGAGGTTGAAGAAGGCTATCCAGAAAATGTATCTTATTTCATGAAAGGTATTTCAGTTAGAAATCTAAACATAATTTCAAATGTAATATAAAACTAAATGTTACAGAAATGAATAAATAAATCCAAAACAAAAATAGCCTTTTATTTAAAGGTCCCGTCCAGCCCGCACTCCATTTCAGTCCGGCAATTGTCTGTGTGTTCCTTTCACATAGTAATACAAAGTCTTATAAAGAGATAATGCTGAAACTCAAGGAATCGTGACATTGCCACTGAAAACCAGTAATTTTCCGAGTTTAAAATTCATGCCAAGGTTCCAAGCCGACTTACTTATAACGCTTCCATTCACATGCCTAAGACAAGGCAAGTGAATGCAACAAAATGATATCAGTACGAATTTCATACACATCAAGTGTACTCTATTACAATCATGAATGAGAAACAAAAGTCAAAGCTGAAGTCAAATGATTCTAGAGACGAGGTTAATTTTAAGACAAGACATGATCACACTAAAAACTAAACACAGAAGAAATTAGATACATGCTAAATATCTTTAACGATAGACAACTAAATATCTTCAACGATAATTATGATAAAGCTACACATGGAGACATGATCATTGAACAACTTCAATATTCAAAACTAGTATATAAAAGTGAAGAGGTGGCATCACCAACTTTAAAAGCCAGTCAAGAAGAGCTGTTATCTTTTAGAAGCGGTTGATACCTCTTCTTTATTCCAGCAACTGATTCATTTTCCCCGGGTCTCAAAACCACCAAGACTCCAATATTATGGTGTGTCATCTGCGACGAAGCAACCATCAGTTATCTCAAATTTCTCACTACAGAAGCAACATTACATAAGTGTGCATATAAATACATATATTTAAATTTTCTGTGTGTAGTGTCAATGGTGAGATGCAAAGTTATTTTAGACAAAGCATGAAGATACTAGCCGACTGCACGGCATCATACAGAGTATCATCTGTAGTGCACCAGCTGAGAACCATCAGCGCCTTTACCATGTCAGATATGTAGTGCTTTCAAAACCATGTTCTTCCATACGAGCAGCTGAAGTCGATTCATGGCGTGAAGCATAGCGGCCGCTACTGGATTCACTAAGCGAACATGTGGTAAAACAGCATTCTTGAGTACATTTCCAAGAAAAACAATTGCTTGAACTCCTCCTTGCATTTTGTCTAAGAACACCATATTTTGGATTTAGACAGATACCAGTTCAAATTTGGATACATTAGCAGCCTAATGTCTTGCACTAAAGACTAAAACTGCATATATCGCATAATCAGTTCGTATTTAATCCAATAGGAGCTTAGATCACAGAAATTGACAGTCCTAGACTTACTTTCATTTAAAGAGGGTCTAACCCTTTTTAACCAATAGTTCTCTACAACATAAAGCACCTTTACTTCAAGTACCCCACAAAAGATCCACCAAATGTAAAAACTAAGTACAGTATTAAGACAACATAAGGGAAAATATTCAACAAGAAGATATAAATTTTAGATATTATTTTTTGATCCATAAATTAAGAAAAAACCTATCTTATAGAGAAATCCTTTTGTAGAATTGTTCTTCTGAATATTGTGATTAAATCAATCAAGTCCATCATTAACCACAAATTTTGAAATTTACTGCAACATCCAATTAAAATAAAAACTAAAAACATTTTTCCATCAATTTATTAAAACTCTAATCTCTAATACTAACAGACATTAATAAGAAAGATTGAACTTTACCAGGGAAGCGAAAGAGAAAAGAAGAAGAAAACAAGTTGATAAATGGTCAATGTATTGATAGATCGCAGAAGAAATCTAATAAGCGCAGCCACCACCCCTTAGACATGTAACAGTAGAGTGCTTGTGCTTCCATTTTTAGTATTTATTTTTTCTTAAAGTTTTCTCTTTGTTATTTCTCTCCTTCCCCTTTTCTGAAACCATAAAGAAAACGAAAGGGCCAAATGGTTCCTTAAGTCATGGGAAGGAATCTTCTGTAATGATAGTTCTATTCCTGAAAACATATGGATCTCACTCTGTTCTCTTTACTTTTTCTTTCAACAATCAAATACTACAACAACAATTACTACATGTCAATCCCAAATTAGTTGGGATTGGCTACATGAATCCTTTACATCTATTCTGCTCTATTAGGACCCATTTCATTCTTCAACAATCACACCTAGCTATCATCCTTGGATAAGTAGAGAAACCAAATAAAACAGTTCTACAGTATAATAAAGGACGAAAAGAACTTCCTCCAACAGTGAAACACCATTTCTCGAATTCCTATACACAAAAGAAACATTTTTATACCCCACTACCATGAGTTACAGAAAATTTCAGAGGATAATTTTTGGCTCCAAATACCATAAACATTAGCCTGAATAAGAATTCCCAGTTTACATTGTCAAAGTATTGTATTACTACTGTTAGAGTATCTATCATCGTCAATGGTACAGTAGAATTTTTTTTTCCCTATTCTAAAAGGGTCCAAGGCAAGGTGATCCACTCTCGCTATAACTTTTTATTCTTGCTCCTCTTGTCATTGAAACATCTATCATTCCTCTCCATCCAAATAGACCAAAAAATGCAGGAAGGAATAGCAGTCCAGTATGCCTGTTGTCCCTTGATGAAGACTGCTCGTACCAGATTACCAGCTGCTTAGTGCAAGTTTAATGCATCCTGGCACGACCCATTGGACACCAAAAAAGGCAAAAGCATTGTCCTGATCTGTCTAGAGAAGGTACAGTGACCCAGTAGATAATTTACTGCCTCATTGGCATTTTCACACAGAAAGCATCTGTTGCACAAAACGAAACCTCTTTTCAGTTGTCATGGGTTAAACAAGCTTCGTGAGTAGCGATCCAAGTGAAACAGGTGGCTCTCAGGGCTGCAATTGTCTTCCAAATTGTTTTCCATGGCCAGTCCTTTTGAGTGCCTCCCATATTCGTCAAAAGACTTTTATAACATATTTTTACAGTAAACTCGCCATCTTTCTGAAGCTTCCACCACAGTGAGTCAGCCACCTGATCATTGAGGGAGATAGCATCCAATTTCAGCAGTGGTTCATTTACATATTACTGTTCTATGAGAATGTCAATTCCCAATAAGGACCCAGTACTCTTGGCTCACATAAAAACTTCCAACAATATATTCTTAAATAATTTCAATATGATGTTGACCATCCATCAATAGTATCTCCTGTCAGGTTTGAACAATTTTAATTTCAATGCCAGGAAAACCAAAACAATTCATACTATATGGTTAATGAACAGAAGGATGGGGTTGATCTTGTCAGCCTCAGATCTAGTGTTCCATTTATGGATGATATAATGACGACTTTAGAAACTACAGAAAAGTGTTTCCATAGCAATTTCTAAGTCACAGGCAGTTGTTATTGGTTCTCAAAAAGAAAGAAAAAATGATACTTTACCTGAATAACCCCAAAAAAAGGACAACTAAATAACTGAAGATGATATTAGTAGACCTATAACACATACACATAAGGGAACTCATCTTTTGTTTATCGGTATTACTCACCATTATTTATCATATTAAGAACGCAATAACATTTGATTTCTAAGAAAAAGAAGGTAGGAGAAAATCAAAATATCAAAATTGATGTACCTCCTCAATAGGTGTGCCTAGACAGCTCAAGCAAATTCTAATTGCCATCAGCTTCTGCAATTGCATTGGATGCTATTTCTTATGCAGGGATAAAAAGAAAATTGTATCAGAGCAATAGTGTAGCCGAATAAACCAAGCGGAAGAAATATTCACTTCTTAGTTTTCAAAGGAAACTCCGGTATCACGTCAAGGACAGAAGGATTCTCCCTAATAAGGTTTACCAAAAAGCCGGTTGTACTTGCATCAAATGAGAAACCTCTTCCAGCCATTTCCTTCATGAAAGTTCTCATTTCACTAATTCTATTGCACCTGAGAAATCCTTGCACAATAACATTGTAAGTGACATTGTTTGGCAAACAACCGTTGCCTTCCATTTTTCTTAGCATATCTTTAGCTTCGTCTAACAACCCTTTAAGACAAAATCCATTTATCATTGTAGTATATGTTCTCACATTCGGAACCAATCTAATTGAAGAAAGCTTCTCAAAAATAGTATGAGCTTTATCGAGTTTACCATTTTTGCACAAACCATTAATGACAACATTGTAAAATTCAATATCAGCATCTTCTCTCTTTCTTTCCAACTCGTTAAAGAGTGATATAGCTTCTTCAACAAGTCCATACTTAAAACAACCATTGAGCAAAGTGCTATAAGTGTATAAATTAGGTATGGGCCCTGTAGATAGCATCTCATCAAAGAACTTTTTTGCGGAGCCAATTCTTCCAACATCAAACAAGCCTTGCAAGATAGTAGTGTAGGTAAAAACATCAGGTTTTGATCCCTTTTGAGAAATTTCATGAAACAATTGCATGGCCTCAGTCAACTTCTTTTTCTTACAGTATCCATTTATTAGTATGTTATAGCTAATACTTCCAGGTTCAATGTTCTCATCTATCATGAAATCAAAAATTCTCCTTGCTCTATCCACTTGACCACGCAAAGAATATCCATCCATTATCACATTGTAGGTGAAAATATTAGGCTCTACACCTTTTCCGACCATGTGTTTCATTACTTCCTCAGCATCTTCGACTCTCCCTTCTTTGCATAGTCCATCTATCACCACGGTGAAGATGCGCACATTTGGATATATATTAAGGTTCGCCATCTCAGAGAACAATGTCTTAACCTTTTCCCACTGACCAAGCTTACACAAACCATCAATTAATGAACCATATGTGACTATGTTAGGAGGAATGCCTTTCTGCTTCATCTCTTTCAAAAGTTTGATAGCAGCATCTGAGTTTCTATCTTTACAAAGTGCATCTATGACAATGCTGTAGATCCATATGTCGGGCTTAGTGTTCCCTTGTTCCATTAACCGGAGCAAACTTAAAGATTTTTCAGTATGGCCCATTTTGCTAAGCCCATTGATGACGATTGCATACATGACTTCGTTGGGCTTACAAATATTCTCTCTCACCAACTTTTTAAACAATTCAATTGCATCTTTGACCTTATTTTCAGAAAACAATCCCCTTAACAGTGTGTTAAAAGTAACAACATTAAATGGAATGCCATTCTTCAAGTAAATGGGTAACACCGAAAATCCACAATCAGCACGATGCATCAAGCAATAACTGTTAATCACCATACTCAATATGAATCCATTAATAGGAATACCAATTTTTTGCATTTCTCCAAAAAGAGAAACAGCAGCAGAGTAATGCTTCATATTTAGCATAGTCTTAAATAATTTAGTGAAGTATACAACAGAAGGAGGAGGCTGTGTTCTGACCATTTCATGGAAGAGAGTCACAGCATCATCGAAACAATTGACATTCTCAAACTTGCTATTTACCCCGAGTTTACCCTTTAATGAAATAGATGTAATACTTTGAGATGAACAACAAGCTCGGATTGTAAGGAAAGAGATAAACGGAGTACAGTTGCGAAAGTAACACAGAGAAATTCTTCTCGCCATCTTCAATGGCTAAGGAATCTCTCTAAGGTGTAATTTGTGCCCTAATTTTGCTGGAAACTTGTTGGTGAAAAGTTACATTTTGCTTGTAAAGAGTGTATATTAGTCGCCTTTATACAGAATGGGGTTTTGATGGCGATTTCAAGGTTATTGCGACTTATAAGTCGAGTTAACTATATAAATTCCCATGGCCTGATTTAGTATTTTAAAATTAAATACTTTCACTCTTTTTATATTTAATCAAATTTTACACAAAAGAGCGTTTGCTTAGCTAAATAAATATAATATTCAAAATGGAATAGTAAAAAAGCAAACCGATTTTCTATATATTAAATGTTACTATAATGTTTATAAAAAAAAAAAAATTGGTCACATACTCGAAATAAAAGAAAGTTATTACATGGAACTTAAATGGGTCTAAAAGTTGGCCAAACCAATTCATATCATCATGTCATTTTCATAACTGCTAAGTTAAAATTGATTTTTTTGGGTACATTCTTTTTACATGTTGATTTCCTTTGTATTTCTCCTTTTTCTTTTCTGTTCTTGCTTATAAATTATTTTACTAACCAAATGGGCAACTGATGCACATCATGTTTCTAAGCCAATAGAGAAGATTAGGATTCTAAAATTTTGGATAAAGAAGATTATGTTTACAAGTTTATGCAATATTATTACTTTGATTTATTTATGTTTACATTGAGGCTTTGTGTCATTTTTCTACTTTAGTATTTACAATTTAATTTTAAAAAATTAAAATCTATCATAGACAATAGCTAAGCATGTGCGTCGACAACACCTCTATGATCAAATCTTATCATTTTTTTTTTCTACATTTTAATTCAATGAAATTGAAAATTTTAAAGTTCTCATAATAAATACTTCAAACCATTTATTGATATAAATAATAGTAATGGAAATTAAGATCTTTACTGTAACGACCTGACCGATCTTTTTGAGAATTAATGTCCCGTTTGGTAGCGTAAAGTCTCGAGCTGCTTCGTATTATGTCTTATGACGCGCATGTGTGGCCGAGTTCAGTTTTCGGATGATTAAGGACCAATTTGGAAGAAAGATTCCTGTTTTAGAAGCTTAAGCGGGATCGGAGTTTTGACATTTATGTAGATGACTCCGAAATAGCATTTTGATATTTCCAATAGCTTCGTACGGTGATTTTGGACTTAAGCGTGTGTCGTGATTTGGATTTGGAGGTCTGTAGGGTAATTTGATGCCTTTTGACGAAAATTGAAAAGTTGAAGTTTTGGAAGGTTAAAGGTTTGACCGGGAGTTAACTTTGTTGATATAGGACTTGGATTGAGATTCCAAGAGTTGGATTAGCTCTGTTATATCATTTGAAACTTGAACACAAAATTTGACATCATTCTGGGTTGATTTGATATGTTTCGACGCAAGTTTTAGAAGTTAGAAGATTTGGAAATTCATAAGTTCAATTCGTGGCGCGATTCATAGTTTCGACGTTGTTTGATGTGATTTGACACCTCAAGCGGGTCCATATTAAGTTATGGAACTTGTTGGTATGTTTCGACGGGGTCCCGGGGGTCTCGAGTATGTTTCGGATGGGTTACGGGTCAAATTCTCCTTGTTTGGAGTTGGTGATAACTGGTGTCTGATAACCTCCTTCGTGATCGCGTAGAGTTAGCCGCGATCGCGTAGTGTATTTGTTGACTTGCCACACTTTCTTCTTCGCATTTGCATGGATAGGACCTTGATCGCGTATCTTGAGGCTATGGTGAACAATGTTCACACTCTTCTTTTTGCGATCGCGTAGTGCTTTTCTTTGGCCAGTGATATTTCAGCTTCGCCATCGCATTCCTTTGTTCGCGGTCGCGTAGTGTTTCTCTTGGCAGCTGAGATTCCTTCTTCGCGATCGCATATGAATTTCCTCGATTGCAATGTATGTTATTTGGGCAGAAGAATATATTTTTCAAAATCGTGGGTATTGTCCACTTTTTATCTTTTGAGTTAAAGACCTCGGATTTGAGCGATTGTTCGTGGGTTTTTCAAGCAAATCATTGGGGTAAGTATTCTTCACCCGAAATTTATTATATTTCATGATTCCATCTTTATTTGTATCATTAAATTAGTGGTTTGAGTTGAGAAAAATGAAAAACTTTGTAAAAATCTTTCATAATGTAAAATGATGATTTGAAGGACGAATTGATATTGGAAGTTGATAATTTTGATACAGCTGAACTCATATCAGAATGGGTATTCGGATTTTGTGAATTTTATTTAGTTCCGAGGTGCGGCCCCGGGGGTTGACTTTTTAGTTCTTGTTAAAGATTGAAGCTTTATTATTCGAAATTATTTTCTATGAGTTTTATTTTTGATTTGAAGTTATTTTGGCTTGATTTGAGCCATCTGGAGGTTGTTTTCACTCGAGAAGGTTATTTTAAAGTAACGTCTAGCTTCCTTGAGGTAAGTATCTTGCCTACCTTTTTGTGGGGGAACTACCCCTTAGGATTTGAGTCTTTGGTACTAATTATGTCATGTGAAGGCCGTGTACGCAAGGTGAGAAGTACGTGCTCGGGCTTATTTGTGGAGATTTGACCTTTTAGGAATCCTAGGTTCTTATGTCCATTAAATATGAAGTTGTTTGGTCATGTTAAATTCCCCATTTACTAAATTCAACCGTATGTGTCTTATTTGGAATTGATTGCTTTATGTTTTACCCTTATTGCCGATTAACTCTTATGTGCATTAACTGAAGTTGTTGCCTCTTTTATTGCCATGCTATCCTTTCCGTAATTGTTTATCCTTGATTGAAGTTACTATTATCTTTTCCGTAATTGCCTATCATTAGTTGAAGTTATTATTATCTTTTCCATAATCTGCTTATCCTTAATTAAACTTGTTATTTCTCTTCCGTAATTGCTATGCCCTACATAATGTTTTGCTATCCCTTATCATTGTTGACTTATCCTTATTTGGAGTCATTGATTCATATTATCCCTCTTATCATTTGAATTGTACTTTTTGTGGAATTATTGTCATGCATTATCTCTTCCTTATTGAGCTATTCTTGTTCAGACCATTATTCCCTATTGTGTCTTTCTTTGTGAGCTCGTTCTTCTATCTCTTTGTGTTTTGAAGTTCCTAAGTTGATTTACTTGTCGTATTCTCGTAATATTGTCGTTCCTGTTGTTGTATGCAGTGTTGTTGAGCTGAGGGCAATGATATTGAAACTATTTTTGAGGAAATATTATGGCATGTGGGCACATATCGTGAAAGTCATTTATTTGAGTTGTTATGTTTTGGCATATGTGTTATTGTTGAGATAATTGTTATGTTATTTGCACGAGGTTTCTGTCGTGCTGTTGTTATTGCGTTGCACAAGTTTTCTTCCGTATTATTGTTATTGCGTTTGCGCGAGGTTTCTACCGTGCCAATGTTATTGTGTTTGGACGAGGTTTCTGTCGTGCTGTTGTTATTGTGTTGCACGAGATTTCTGCCGTGTTATTGTTATTATTGATACGCATGCAGTGGTATAAGGTCTGGGTGTTGAAACGCATGCAGTGAGATAAGGTGGGCTTGAAATGCATGGCTAGTAAGGGAACTAGTAGAAGCTATGCAGTGTGATAAGGTGGGCTAAAACACGGGATATTATTTCGAGAAAAATAATTTTCAAAAACTAAATATAAAGCCTCCCGCGGTGACATAAGGAAAGTTTGTGATTCATTTTATGATTTGAGACTACCAGGCAGTACCTCGGTAGGGCTCTTATTGTCATTTTTCTAGCCTTTTGTACTTGTCTTTGATTGTTGTCTCCTTAATATACTATTAATTGTCTCCCTCCATGTTGCACTATTTGCTTAGTTATATGTAGCTAATCTTATTGTGCTAGTCATTGCTTCAAACTTTATTGCTGCCTTTATTACACTGTACATTTTGTGGTGCTCGTTTCTTATGTGACATTCAATGTCTCTACTCTTATTTGTTGACTTCGATTGTGGTAGAACACTTGCACAAGCATACACGTAATTAAATCACCCATATCGGTATTAGAAGATGACTCCTGATGTCATTGACCATTATACGTACTCTTGTCTACTTGCCTTCTGCGCGAGAAATGCTCTATTGGCACGTGAGTCGTCCATGCGGTTATGAGTTGTAATGTGGGCACAAGATGCCAAGTGAATAGGGTTCATGAATTGGGACTCGTGATTTATGATTATGAGGTTCGGTACCTCATGGAAATGCTTGAACAAATCTAGTGTGAAAGCGGTTGCTCTTATTGAGTTGTTACAGGTTTTCCTTTATTTGGTTTCACCGGACTTAGACAATGATCAGCTTACTCTATAGCATTATTACCTGTCTGCTTCCTGTTAAATATTGATGTTATTAGTGCATCATTGCAAGTATTATTTTGTATTCCTTATCCTGCTTAGCTTTATATTAATATTGTTTCTCTGTTAGTTCACCTTCACACCAGTTCAGGTTGTTTAGTCCGGTAGGTGTCTTGGCTGTCCCGTGTCACTACTCCACCGAGGTTAATCTTGATAATTACTGGGTACCACTATGGTGTACTTGTACTACGCTTCTACATATTTTTGTGCATATCTCAGATGCCTCGCTCATTGTTAATTAGCTAGTTGGTCGAGCATTACTATGGAAACTCAAGGTAAACCTGTCGTCGCGTTCGCAGGCCTCGGAGTCACTTTATGAAATTGTACTTGTACTGTTTAATTCTATTTCGAATAGTTGTATCTACGTATTTTCTAGCAATTCAGTAGAGCTTATGACTTGTACTACCGGTTTTGGAATTGTAAGTTGTGTATAAAGAATTCTATTTCATATTTATCAGTTGATGGTTGAATTCTTCTATTAATTCAGTAAGTGTTAGGCTTACTTAGTCTTAGAGACTAGGTGCCATCACGACATCCTACGGAGAGAAATTCGGGTCATGACAACTTGGTATCGGAGCTCTAGGTTCATAGGTGCTATGAGTCATAAGCGAGTTTAGTAGAATCTTGCGGATCGGCATGGAGACGTCTGTACTTATCTTCGAGAGCTGCGGAACTATTAGAACAGTTTCACTTCTTTCATTTCTATCGTGCAAGTTTATTGATCTCGAAGTGTGAACACGAGCTACAATTATTGATGACGCTGCCCCCATAGCCGATGATGCTAAGGGCAGGGGCAGAGGCAGAGGAAGAGCATGTACCGCAGCTAGAGCACCTGTCAGAGCAGCAGTTGGGGAGCCGCCAGTAGCTCCGGCCAGGGGAAAAGCACCAGAGGTGCCTGTTACTACCCCGGGACTTCAGGAGATTTTGGCACAGTTCTTGAGCATGTTTTTTACATTGGCTCAGGCAGGGTTGATTCCAGTTGCACCGGCTATTTCACAGATAAGGGGAGGAGCTCAGACTCCCGCCGCCCGTACTTTGAAGCGATGAGACCATGTTATTCAGGTTCCAGGTCTCATGCCGACACGACTTGTTATCTAAGTTCGGCCCGTATTTAGGGCAGCTATATCTGAGGAAGAACAGATTAGACTTACGAGGCTCAAGAAGTATTGCCCTTCTACTTTCAGTGGTTTGGCTTCAAAGGATGTGCATGGGTTCCTAGGAGAGTGCTACTGTATTATCCGCACTATGGGTATTGTGGAGATGAGTATGGTTACTTTACTACGTTGCAGCTTAAGGGAGCAGTATATCAGTGGTGGCAAGCGTATGCGTTGGGTAGTCCAGCCGATGCAGCTTCACTTTCATGGGTTTAGTTTTCAGGGATGTTCTTGAGAGTTTGTTTCCCAAACCTTTCAGGAAGCATACTGCGTGGAGTTTGAGTAGTTGCTCCAGGGCACTATGTCAGTGTCAGAGTATGTCGTTATATTCAGTGATTTGTCCAGGCACGCGCCTACTTTGGTTTCTACAGTTAGAGAGCAAGTCCACAGGTTCATTGAAGGGCTCAGTCATGATATCCGGTTCAACATGGCTCGGGAGTTGGAGTCGGATGTTCCATTTTAGTAGGTAGTAGAGATCGCCCGCCGATTAGAGGGCATGCGGGTTCAAGAGAGAGAGGGCAGGGAGGCTAAGAGGCCTCAGATCGAGAGGACCTACTGGTCCTTATTTTGGAGGCAGGGTATGTCATGGTAGAGGTTTTGTGGGTCAGCTAGTTCAGTTTTCACTTCAGGCTTTGCACGATTGTTCTAGGTGCCCATGGGTCTCAGGGTACACCTACTGGATAGCTTCCATACCCACGTCAACAGAGAGGTTGCTTTTAGTGTAGAGATACTAGCCACGTGGTAAAAGGTTGTCCTAGACTCCAGATAGATGTGTCACAGCGGGGTATTCAGACTATGAGTTCTGCTCTAGTTGTTTATATTTCTTGTACCGCCAGCTTAGAGTACAGGTCAAGCGAGTAGAGGGCGCCCAAGAGAGTGGGGCCCGATCCATTGATGTGCTTTCTACGGTAGGGGCTGAGTCCGATGCACCAGATGATGCTGTACAAGTATGGTTTCTATTTGTTATAGATGAGCATCATTTGTGTTTTGTTTCGGCTCTGCTTATCAGGGTGAGTCCTCCTATATTACTTCACATACGGGTGAGTTTAGTGATTTGGTACTCCACTTATGTGTTTACTGCCGTTGGGACATTCTTATCTAGTCTTAGAGACTAGGTGTCATCACGACATCCTACGGAGGAAAATTAGGGTCGTGACTTTTACATTTGTTATAAATAGAATTATATTTAAGGTGAATGTGAGGATTGTGGAGGAGACTTTGATTAGTTCCTAGTGGTGATGGGGTTGCATCGTGTAACGACCTGACCGGTCATTTTGAGAGTTGTAGTCTCGTTCCCCCATTTACTACTCACATTGTACTTTATAACTACTATATGACTTACCAGGGTAGTTGGTTCGGTTCCGGAGAGATTTCGGAATGAATTGAGACACTTAGTCTCAAGGTTAGAAGCTTAAGTTGAAAAAGTTGACTAAATGTTGACTTATGTGTGAACGACTCCAGGACTGAGTTTTGATGGTTCTGTTAGCTCCATTGGGTGATTTTGGATTTAGGAGCATGTCCGGATTATGATTTGGAGCTCTATAGTTGATTAGGCTAGAAATGGAAATAGTTAAAAATTTAAAAGTTTGACCGAAAGTGCACTTTGTGGTTACGGGCTCGAATAGAAGTTCCATAAGTTGGAGTAGGTCTGTAATGTCATTGTGACTTGTGTGCAAAATTTGGGGTCAATCGGACGTGATTTGATAGGGTGCGGCGTTGTTTGTAGAAGTTTGTATCCCTTAGTTTTAATAGGCTTTAATTGGGGTGCAATTCGTGTTTTTGATGTTGTTTGATGTGATTGGAGGGCTGGACTAAGTTCGTATTGTGTTTTTGGACTTGTTGGTGTATTTGGTTGAGGTACCCGGGGCCTTGGGTGGAGTTTGGATGGTTAACGGATCAAGATTTGGAATTTGAAACACTGCTGAAATACACCAGGTCTGGTGTGATCACACCTATGGAGTTTTGACCGTAGGTGCGAGCTCGTAAAAATGAGAAGGGAATCACAGAAGTGGCTTGGAAAGAAACGGGCAGAGTCGCAGGTGCGAAGAGATTTTCCGCACCTGCAAATACCGCAAATGTGGCTGGTTATGCACAGGTGTGGAGCTGGGCTGGCCCGGGGTAGGGCACAAGTGCGAGGGGTTAACCGCATCTGCGAGCCCGCATGTGCGAGCAAGGCTCCCCAGATGCGAAGTTGAGGGGTGAGGTCTGTTCCGCAGAAGCAGATGGCGGGCCGCAGAAGCGCCTCCGTAGATGCGGTACCTGAGCGCAGATGCGGGCCCTGGCGATTTAAGTGATTTTCGCAGAAGCAAAGGATTTTACCGCAAAAGCGGTTCCGTAGGTGCGGTCATTTGACCGCAGGTGTGAAAAGCCTGGGCAGTGTCTTATAAACAAGGGTTCCGAGATCTTTTACCATTATAAACATTTCAAGCTCGGGCTAGCGATTCTTGAGAGGATTTTCAGGGGAATTTCTTGAGGTGAGTCACTTGTGGTATAATTTATCAACAATTGTGTTTCCCTATTAATTTCCGAACCTAGTTTTTAGTATTTAAGGTGAAATTTGGGAGTTTGAGGTTAGGGATTTGGAGAGTTTGATTTGGGGATTTGGGTGGTGATTTTGGTGTCGGATTTTGATAAATTTAGTATGGTTGGACTCGTGGTTGAATGGGCTTTCTGTTTTTATGACTTTTATCAGATTTTGAGACGTGGGCTGGGGGGGCCTGGCTTTTGAGTCAACTTTGACTTTTGATTAATAACTTAGTATTTCCTTATATAATTAATTTCTTTAGCCCGTGTTGATTGTATCGCATTGTTTATGGCTAGATTCGAGGCATTCAGAGGCCGTTTCACGAGGCAAAGATGTGTTGAGTAGAGATTTGCCCGGATGGAGTTAAGTAACACTTCTAAACTTAGTCCTGAGGGTTCGAAACTTCGAATTATGTGTTATATGATTGGTGTTGATGTGACACACATGCCAACTGACGGGTGTGTGGGCGCGCACTATAAGAACTGTGACTTGGTCGATTCCATGGAACTATATAGTGGATTTATCTTGTTGATATCCGTGTTTTCATCATGTGATAAGTTATTAAGCTGCCAATCATGCTAGAAATCATGTTTAGGCTATGTGCTGGTACTGTTTGGACCTATAGTGGTCGTACTCAGTCATATTTATTCATTGCATATCATATCTCAGTCTCATTGCTATTTATTGTTGTATTATATCATCAATTTTGGGCTAGTTTCACGTTATCGTGAGCTAGAGAGAGAGAGAGAGAGACTGGAGATATTAGTGACTGAGTGAGGCCGATAGCTTGATTGAGAGTGACAATTATGGGATCGGGCAGCACGTCGTAGCATGTTTTTTGATTTATACATGGATCTGGTTTATTATATTGCTTTCCCCCGGTGAGCGCAGTTGATTATATTAAGGGATGGATCTTCTTTGGAAATGGATCTTGTCTAAATTATTTATATTTGGGAATGGATCTTTCCCCGGACAGGGCTGGCCTTATACATTACTGAGTGACTGACTGTCAGTTGATTGATATATATATGGGATGTATCTTCCTGGCCTGGATTAGCCATACACAGTATTGAGTGACTGAGTATTCTGAGAGTGTGAGTATACGAGGCTTTCAACGTGATGCATCACATACAACATATGCATTGGCATGTAGATGTAGAGATGTCATACTATTCATATCATTCAGAATTGATTTATTTTACTTGAATTGAGTTTAACTGTTGAATTTGAAAGCACGCCTACATTTCTATTATCTTATTTCTATATTGAACCGTACCTGCTGAGTTCATCACTACCTTAGTCCAAAGGTTAGGTTTGTTACTTATTGAATTGGTTGTACTCACGCTACACCCTGCACCTCGTGTGCATATTCAGGTGCTTCCGATCACGCCGGCTACTGAGTTGTGGAGTCCGGATTGTCGGAGTCTATCAAGGTAGCTGCTTGGTGTTCGCAGACCTTGACTTTCCCTCCTTATCTTTCATGTTATGTTTCAGTTTTATTATCTAGATGGTGTATTAGACTATGTCTTTATGTAGATGCTAATGTACTCGGTGATGCCCCAGTTTTGGGAGAGATTTTGTTTTGAATTATAATTTTGTACTCTGTTTTTAAAAAGGTTTTTCCTTAATTTTAATTGCTTCCTTATCTTTTAAAGCTTTAGAGTGTTAGAAATGCCTGTGTAGTTAGCTTGCCTAGTACCATGATAGGTGCCATCACGACAGGTTGGTTTTGGGTCATAACCCATCGGGGATCAACTCTTAGCATATTTTATTTGCCCTAGCGATGGATGTGCTGACGCAACACGTCTAAGGGGAGTTCCATTATGTATGTTATTTGCAGATGATATAGTGTTGATTGACGAGACGCATTGCGGGATTAATGTTAGGCTGGAGGTGTAGCGTCAGACCCTGGATTCTAAAGGTTTCAAGTTGAGCAGGACAAAAATAGAATATTTAAAGTGTAAGTTCAGTGTTGGGATGCATAAAGCAGAAGTAGACTTGAAGCTTGATACACAAGTCATCTCCAAGAGAGATGGTTTCAAATACCTTAGGTCTATAATACAGAAAAATGAGAAAATTGACGAGGATGCCTCACTTCGTATATGAATGGGGTGGTTGAAATGGCAGCCCACTTCTAGTATTTTGTGTGATGGGAATGTACCACCTAGACTTAAGGGAAAGTTCTATATAGCGGTAGTTAGACCGATCATGTTGTATGGAGCCGAGTGTTGGCCAGTCAAGAAATCTCATGCACATAAGTTAAAAGTAGCAGAAATGAAGATGTTGAGATGGATGTGTGGGCATACCAGAAAAGACAAGATTATGAATGAATATATTATGGACAAGATGAGTGTGGCCCCTGTGGAAGATAATCTGCGGGTATCGAGGCTGAGATTGTTTGAACATGTGAAGAGGAGAGATTCTGATGCCCCGATTAGAAGGTGCGAGAGGCTGCCCATGGTGAGTCAAGGGAGGGGTATAGGGAGGCCTAAGAAGAGCTTGGGTGAGGTGATTAGGCATGACTTGACTCTGCTCTAACTTACCGAGGACATGGCCCTCGATAGAGAAGTGTGGAGGTCGAGAATTAGAGTGGTAGGTTGATAGACCGTCTAGAGTTTCACTTTGTCTTAGCAGTAATAGTAGCACTACTCGTATATCTTCCTATTTATAGACACTTATGTTTATACGTGTGTCATTATTATCAGTAGGATCTGCATTACTCTTGTAGTTCCGTATCCTTGAATCTCCGTTATTACTCATTGTATTTCTTGCTTCATTGTCTTATTACCTTGTTGTTGCTATTGTTTCTCTATTGCTTCATTTTTACTGTTCTTGAGCCGATGGGTCTTTTGAAAATAGTCTCTCTACCTTCATAAGACTGCATACACACTACCCTCCCCAGACCCCACTTGTGGGATTTCACTAGGGTTGTTGTTGTTGCTGTTGTTGTCTATCTTTTAGTGATATTTTAGAGTTTGTTACTTTGTGCCTAAGTCACTTTTATCCTATAAATATAGAGGTTCTATTCCATTATAATTGATCTCAGATCAATAAGAATTCTCTCTCTCTCTCTACTTTTTCTCGGCAATACTAATTTTCTTCCTTTATTGTTTTATTACACATTATTAGCACGAGACTCTAACCAATTGAGTAGAGGGCGATTGTTTTAATTTGTATATCTACTATTAATTAGTTGTCTAATGTTTGAGAAATTAAACCATCCGTGGAGAAAATATATAAGAATTTGCATGAGGCTCCATTGTGAATGCAGTGATATTCTTATACGAGGCGTCTACTTTGGTCACTAAACTTTGGGATACGTGCATGGTACTCGACTTGTACATAATATTTCATGAATTTCCTCGAGGAAAGGTAATTATTTTACCTTATTTTTCTCCTTTAAATTCTTAAAAATCTATGATTTAATTTTAACCACTCGAAGTGGTAAAATTTTTGTGTCTTGCCATGATCAAATTTATGTATAATTGTGAGCAGAAGAAGTGAAAACCCATCTATTGAATTTGCTTTATTCTCATTGCCTTAATAGAATGTGGTAGCAGTATGTGATAAATATGAAAGAAGACAAAATTATATCAATGGATGTGGACGGAGCAATAGACGAAATTATAATCGTCATCATTGTGGTAATGAGAACAAAAAGAATTCTCAAAATAATCCTTCACTCTGTGAAAGTAATATTATTATCAATTTAACGTGAGATTTTATAAAGCACATATAGATGATTATGGTCCATTCATGATGTGAATGCGACAACATGTGATTTATGAATACATATTCATTCTTGAAAAAAATGTTAACGTGCTAGTGCTAATGAATATACTGCACTCACCTCTAAAAGGAGGTTTGAGATGAAATAAGACAATAATTTCATTATTATGACATGAAAGGTCATTGATCACGTACCTATTGTAATTATGCCAGAATATTATGGCAATGAGATTATCACAGGGCAAAAGTACTGGAAGCAACATATTTTGCTTATAATGATTTTGACCATGACCATAATGATATAACTTTTTTGTTGAAAGAGATATTCACCATATGGATGTTGATGACATGTGGTAGCACAAAATTAATTGAGAGCTCTAGAACATCCAGTTATGTTATTTTAGAGAAATAAAATTGATTATCAATAAAAGTATTGTGTCGTAGTAAGTATCAAAGAAACTTGTTGAGTTTCTAAAGTATTCGCGAACGCAGTTGGTTATATTGAGACTATAAATAAAGGAAAGATTTAATATCTTCTATTAATACAACTTGTAGCGTGATAATATGTATGTGAAAATCTACCCGCTTTATTCTCTAGATTGTACTATACAAAATAAAGAATGCCATAATAAAATAGAAGTTTATTGATATAAAAACCCATATCATAATAAACTTGGAGTTTATTGATAATTGCACATGTCATGGTGTAAATGTAAAGTTTATCAATATTAATAATCTGTCCAGTTGGCATAATTGGTTTAGCCATATTAATTTAAGCATGATGTGCAAAAATAAAATAGCACTCACATGGATAAATATTAAGGAACTAAAAGGTTCTTTACGAATTCTCTCATGTTACTTGTTCTCATTAATTAATAGACCACCTAAAATTGGGATTGAATCCCATGAATGCCGAAAATATCAAAGGTGAATATGGGCTCATTCACCCGCCATGTATACCACATAAGATGCATCTATCAGAGGGATACATGTGCGATTATTAATAATGCGCCCTGGTGTTTGCGAGGTAACTTGCTCAATAATTTAATTTAGAGCATAATTTCTAGATTTTCTATTCAAGAAAGTTCATGTTAATAAGTTGGTTTACATCAAAATTGATTTAGAAAAATAATTTATTGAATGCCTCCGCTTAATAACTAAACTATTATTTAAGAGAACAAAGTTATCTATACCAGTTTGATATACGTTATATACGAAAGCATATTATACTCTCCCCTCACAAGTGGTTCATGATCTGAGACCAAATAATTATATCTTATTATTATTGATGTGCGATGTATATTTTAATCACACCATAACACACAAAAGTGGATTTTAAAAGTTGAGGAAGCAAGTTAGTTTTTCTAACAAGAGGGGGAAACAGGATAAACAATTGTGAAAAAGTTTCATGGAAATAAATTATTATTTGTACATCTAGATCTTCTAATAAGATAACATGAACTTGAAACTCATGAAAAGATAATTCATCTGTAATATATTTCAAAGCATGCGAGACACATTTACTAACCCTAATAAAGTAACTATATTCACTGCAAATACTCCTATTAGAATAAGTCCTAAAAGGACAAAGTCTATGGTTTAAAGCGTATAGACAAATCGGTTTCAAATAAAATTCTCAATAAAGAAGATGAGAAAATGCTCAAAATTATTATAATAAATAGGCAAGTGATCTAGAAGATCACATAACATAACACTTCATAAAATCTCAGGAGAGATTCATGTATCTGAAAATATGAATGAAGAGATCTCTATGTTATGTCTTTATGAAAAAAAAAAGGAGGTTGGAACCGATGTAAAATATTCGTCGACGACATCTATAATAGCTCTAAATAGAGATGAAGATCATAAGTCTATCGAATATAGACACAAAAATCTTGGCCAGATAGAAGAGAAATAATTCAAGTAGAATTTGTTTTTGTCACGACCCAAATCTCACATGTGGTGATGGCACCAATCGCAAAACTAGGCAAGCCGACAATCACAATAAACCATGCATATTTAAGTTTGAAAACATAGTAATATAAATTTAAGAGTAAAATATCATAAATACTAATACGAAAATAGCACAACTCAATCTAATATTCCTTCAAAATCCAACATGAGTTAGACTGAGTACATAATTTCAAATTAATCAGGTAATTCAACAGTAATACGAACTCTGTGGGTCGCAAGAGTACCACCATATAGCCTAAGCATGACTTCTAACATGAATCACAACTCAATTTCTCTAACACATGGAGAATACATATATAATGACAAGATTATTTGACTATACAGTTTCACAGAATCGGCTGAGTCATAATTCCTATGGTACACGCCCACACGCCTGTCACCCAGCATGTGCGTTACCTCAACACCAACCACATAACATGTAATTCAGGGATTCATACTTAGAACCAAGTTTAGAAGAGTTACTTACCTCAAACCGCACAAATCTCTACTCCAACAAACACTTGCCTCGCAATTTCGGCATCCGAACGTCTCGAATATAGCCACAAACAACTCGATATAATCAACACAAGCTATAGGAATCAATTCCATATGATAATGCTAAGTTCTTAAATAAAAGTCAACTCAAAAGGTCAATCCCGGGCCCACGTCTCAACATCCGGTAAAATTAACAAAATTCAAACACGACTCCAACCATACGGAAATTACTCAAATCCGATCATAACTCGACCTTCAAATCCTCAAATTAAAGCCTATGAAGTTTCTACAATTTTTTCAACCCAAAACACTAATTAAATGATAAAACAATGATAAATTCATGTAATTCAACCAAATCCGGGAGTCTTCCTAGATGCCCTTCTTCGATATCGCCCGGAATACGCTTCATGATCGCGAAGCACAAATCCTTAAGCTTCCAAAAATTACTCTCCCCGAACGCGAATAATCCCACGTAAACGCGACTCACAAACTCTTAGACCTACACGATTGCTAACCTCTTCAGGCGATCGCGAAGAACAATTCGCGTGAACCCCAGTCTCCCCCTTTCCTTCTTCACAGACGCGACCCCCTTCACGGGTTCACGACGCACTGGAAGCCAAAGTGTAATAACCCGGCTGGTCATTCTAAGTGTATTAGCCCCGCTACCCTATTTATTTCCTTCTTTTTGTTATACTGTGGTAACCTGACTTGCAGGGATGTTTGGTTTTGGTTTCGGGTGAGTTCTAGAGTGAAATGGGACACATAGTCCCTAAAATGGAAGTTTAAGTGGTAGAAGTTTACTGTAGTTGGACTTGTGTGAAGAAGACTCTAGAATGAAGTTTTTACGGTTCCAATAGCTTCATAGGGTGATTTTGGTCTTAGGAGCGTGTCCGAACGTTGATTTGGAGGTCCTTAGGTCGTTTCGGCGTTACTTGGCGAAAGTTGGAAGATTTTGGAAAGTTTGACGGGGAGTGGACTTTTTGATATTGGGGTTGGACTCTGATTCCGAAAGTTGGAATAGGTTTGTAATTGCAATTTATGACTTCTATTCATGAGGTCAATCAGACTTGATTTGATAGGGTTCGACATCGAATGTAGAAGTTAAAAGTTTATATGTTTCTTATGCTTAAATTGGAGTGCGATTCATGTTTTTGATGCTGTTGGATGTGATTAAGGCCTCGACTAAGTTCGTATCATGTTTTAGGACTTGTGGGTATGTTTGGTTGAGGTCTCGGGAGCCTCGGGTGTAATTTGGACCATGTTCGGGGCATTTTGGATCATTGAGAAGTTGCTGAATCTGGTGCTTCTGGTGTTCTTCCATGTGATCACGATTGGACTAACACAATCGCGAAGAGTAATTAGGCATTGGGGAGAATTTGTATGTGCTCACTTGAAGAGGCCTGCGATCGCAGAAGATTGAGTTCCAGTGAATCGCTAACCCGTGAAGGCAGACACGATTGCGTAGAAGGATTTGGAGGTTGCAGGTTCACGCGCATTTGTTCATCGCGGTGGAGTGGTGTATTCTTGATGAGGCAGTGCTTAGCGTTCGCGTATAGTCTTCCGCGATCGCGTGATGTTAATTTGGTAGCCTGTAATTTTGTGCTTCGCGATCGCGAAACTGTTCCCGCGATCGTGATGAAGGATTTATACCTGGGCAGAACTTAAATTTCAAAACGAGGATTTATTTTCTTATTTCACAATTTTGACTTTGAGAGCTAGGTTTAAGGCAGATTTTCGAAGGATTGTTGGGGTAAGAGTTCTTAACTTATTTTTGATTAAATTCCACTAATCTATCATTAATTTCATCGTGTAATTAGAGATTTGGGGTGAAAAATTTGGGAAAAAAGTGTAGAAGTTCTTAGACTAAATTTTTTGAGTTTTGAATGGCGAATTGAGGTTGGATTTGAGTAATTCTTATACGGTGGGACTCGATATCAAATGGGTGTTCGGATTTAATAATTTTTGTCGGGTTCCGAGAAGCGGGCCCGGGGTGACTTTTTTGGGAAATTTTCCAATTCTTTGCTAAGATCATGATTTCGTTATTTAAATTTATTTTCTATAGTTATATTTATAGTATTAAATTGTTTTGACTAGACTCGAGGCGTTCGGAGTCGGAAAATCGAGGGAAAGGCCTTCTAGTTGATTGATTTAGTATGGTTTGAGGTAAGTGACTTGTCTAACCTTGTACGGGAGAAATTCCCCTTAGAATTTGGTATTGTGGTGATAATTTTTGATATGTGAAGTCCGTGTAAGCAAGGTGACGAATGCGTATACGGGCTAAATGTTGAAATTCCAGTTATAGATACGTAGTTTCCTTTTCATGCCTTAATTGAGTTACTTTAGCACGTCACCGTCACCATGTTTAGCCTAATTTCACATGTCTACCTGTCTTTGCAACTTGTACTACATGTTTAGTTGATTTACTTACTTTCTTACTTTCGTATTCATTATTTAACTGTAGGATTCTCTACTTGAAATTGCTATCCTTGAAATATCTTGCTATTAAGTTTGGTGTTGAGTTGCAAAGGCCATAGTTTCTGTTGAGACAAGGTGTAAGTTGTGAAATTTCATTTTAGTTAGTTGCTATGCATTGGTTTTTGTGTTATTGGTAAGGCTATTGTTTAGTTGTTGCACGAGGTTTTTGTTGTGCTTTTGTTATTCTTTGCACGAGGTTTCTGCCATGCGGTTGTTACTATTTGCATGAGGTTTCTGTCGTGCCGTTGTGATTATTGATATGCATGCGGTGGTATAAGGTCTGGGTGTTCATATGCAGTGAGATAAGGTGGGCTTGATATGAGTGGCTAGTAGGGGAACTACTAGAAGCCATGTCGTGTGATAAGGTGGCTAAAACGCGGGGTGCTATTAAGGCTCCCGTGGTGATATAATTATTTGAAAATAGTAAATCAGTAAGAAATCATTTAAAAATCTTCCCAGCTCTGGTTACCAGTTGCCATTGTTACCAACTGTAATCTAAAGTTGTCATTATTACCAATTGTAATATTCCTGGGCTCAGTATCAATCTCACAGCTCTGGTTACCAGTTGTCCTTGTTATCAACTGGAACCTACAGTTGTCATTGTTACCAACTGTAATATCTCTGGTTACCAGTTGTCATTGTTACCAACGGTAACCTACAGTTGTCATTGTTACCAACTATACTATCTCTGGTTACCAGTTGTCATTGTTACCAACTGTAACCTACAGTTGTCATTGTTACCAACTGTACTATCTCTGGGTACCCTGCGCTCACTAAGGGTGTACAGACTCCGGGAGGGGCCCCTTACGGCCCAAGCGCTATATCAAGCCACCTCATGACATACATCTAGGCCTCCGGCCTCATATCAATCAAGCCACCTCGTGGCGTATATACAGTATCTCAAGCCCTCGGCCTCATATCACTCAGTAATACCTCACACCTGGCCTTCGGCCGCACTCAGTTAGAAAATCAGCTTCAGGCATAGTAAAAATGTAGTTCTCAGCCCAAACAGCATGTCAAATTTTGTGTAAATCTCAAAACTGAGTAAAAAGTGGCTGAGTTGTATAACAGTGGAAACAACATGACTGAGTTCAAGTAATAAGTACAAATAGTGAGGAAATAGTGATAAAAATCCCCGGAGGGTTCAAACAATTGGCACGAAGCCCAAATATGGCAATCAACCCAAATCATGATGATATCAAATAAGTTTCAATCAAATATATAGTAAAAATCATCAATTGGGACGGACCAAGTCACAATCCCAGTAGTAAACGACCCCACGCTTATCATCGAGCGCGTGCCTCACCTTAATATAGCACTACGATGTGCAATTCGGGGTTTCAGACCCTCATAGTATCATTTACAATCACTACTCACCTCGAACCAGCTAAATTCTTAGCCCGCGACGCCTTTGCCCTTTGAATTGGCCTCCGCGCGCATCGAATCTATCCAAAATTAGAACTAATATGTTACAATATGCAGGGGTAACAAAGCCCACGCGAAAACAATCAATAAATACTAACAAATCCCAAAATTAGCAAAAACCCGAGCCTCGAGCCCACTTTTCGAAATTCAGTAATTTTTCACCTCAACGTGTTCCTTATCCTCCCACGAGTTCAACAATACAAGATTTATCGAATTCCGATATCGGTTCGACCTCCAATTCTTAAAATCTAAACTTAAGGGTTTTCCACAATTTTCTCCAACTTAAATCACCAATTACATGCTAGAATGGCAATAGTTTTGGGTAATTTGACGAAGATTGAGTTGAGAACACTTGCCCCAATGTTTCTCTCGAAAATCTTCCAAATATCCTTCAACATTTCGCTTTAATCCGAGTTCCCTAGCTCCAATTATGTTCAAGAAAATCTCTTTTCGATATAGTTTTGAGGTTGATTTATTGTGATTTTATGGTGTTTGGAGGTGTTTCTCTTTGTGGATAACGAAAATGGGTCTTGCATGGCAAATGGGCACCGATTTCTATTTATAAAGGGGCCAACAATCGAGACAAAAACACCCCTGTCCGGCCCTATATGCGATCGCATATCTGTTGCAGAATAGATATGCGGTCCGCATATTTGACGTGGCCACCGCAAAAGTGGCCCTAGTCTTCACCACAATTTCAACATGAAGCATGGTTTGCGGTCCGCATTTCAGGTTTGCGGTCGCATTTCAACCGCATTCTTGACGTGGATTTTTGTCCAAAAATTCTGTCCCAGTATGCGATCTCAGCATGCTGAAATGCGACCGCATTTTGGCGTTAAATTTTGTCTAGTTTTCTGGCTCAGTTTGCGGTCTCGATGTCAGATATGCAGCCGGCATATGTGAAATGCGACCGCATTCTCGACATCTGGTTTTCTGCAACTTTCTTCTCCGACGATGAATTAATCCGTTTAACCACCCAAAACTCATCCGAGGCCACTAGAACTTCAACCAAACATGCCAACCTATCCCATAACATTACTCGAACTTGTTCCAACCTTCGGAACGTTCAAAAAATCTATCTACACAGATTCGCGTCGGATTTAAGCCTAAGGATTTCAAAATCGTCTAAATCGCTCTTTTGATCTAAACCCAACCAAACCACGTCCGACTAACCTGAAATTTGCACACAAATCCTAAATCATATATCGAAGCTACAGCAACTTTCAGAATTCCATTCCGACCATCGGATCAAAATCTCGCCTAGTACCCCGAAATTGCCAACATGCTAACTTCGCCAATTCAAGTCTAATTCTATGCCGGACCTCCGAAACCAATTCCGATCACACTCATAAGTCATAAGTCACCTCCCGAAACTAACCGAACCATCGGAACTCACACCCGAGCCTCCTAACTCATAAGTCAACATCCGGTTGACTTTTCTGGTTTAAACCTTCTCGAAAGAGACTAAGTGTCTTATTTCTTACCAATTCACTCCTAACTCAACTACTCAACTTGGTTATGTAAAACACAAACAACGAAACATAATGAGACAGAAAATGGGGAAGATGGAGCAGTGAGCCACGAGACGACTGGCCGGGTCGTCACACCTTTTAAATGGGAAGAAATAGATTTTTCCAAAGAATGGGTCATTGAGGAAGCAATAGCTCATCGGAATAATATTAACAATGAAATCACAGAAGTTGAACAAACTTCTAATGGAACTGTTAAGATCGTGATAAACCTGATCAGATTGATAATATCAGTTATTCATCTAGATTGACTAGATCAAATTCTTCTTATATTTCACATGTTGATTATACTGTAAATTTTTCATCAAGAACGTCTACATCTTAGGTTAGAGAAAATAATAGAGTAGATGTTATAAAAATTAGTACTAATAATATTGCTAGTGCTATTTTAGATCCAACCGAGTTCGAAATAGATTTTTTTACACTTTTGTTTTTTATTATAGATAATTATAAGATTTTTATATTTATTAATTCAAATAGAGTAACTAATTAATTTAAAAGTTAAAGTTTAAAATTAAAAATATTTTTAATTGAAAAAATAATTTACTTTTTTTTAACAATGCCACTTGGCTTTTTGTAGTTATACTTTTTATTTTACTTTTAATTATAGATTAATTCAAATAGAATAATTAATTAATTTTAAATTTTAAATTCAAAATATTTTTATTATTGAAAAGGTAGTTTATTTTGTCTTAATAATGCTGTTTTTCGTAGTTATGTTTTTTCTTCGGCTTTTAATTATAGGTACGTCCTCAAGATCTTCCCTCTCCACCCCACCCAATCCCCTCACTTCTTCTCCGCTTCATTCCTCAGGGTCTCAAATTTCCTCTTTATTCTCCAAAAAACCTACGAAGATTCAATCTTTTTGATCAAAAACCCAAAACAAAAAGCTACCAAGATTCAATCTTTTTGATCAAAAAACAAGAAAAAACCAAAACCCAAGTCATGAAATTCCAATTAGAAGACATAACAGTCTACTTCCCATATGACAACATATACCCAGAACAATACTCATACATGTTAGAACTCAAAAGGGCCTTAGATGCAAAAGGCCATTGTCTTCTTGAAATGCCAACAGGCACTGGAAAAACCATAGCTTTACTTTCCTTAATCACAAGTTACAGACTTTCAAAACCCTCAAGTTCAATTAAGCTACTTTACTGTACAAGAACTGTACATGAGATGGAAAAAACATTAGCTGAGCTTAAATTATTGTATATTTATCAGTTACAGCAGTTCGGGCCCGGGGCCCGAATGCTGGCCATCGGGCTTTCGTCTAGGAAGAATTTGTGTGTGAACCCGAATGTTGTTTCTGCTGAGAATAGGGATTCTGTTGATGCTGGTTGTAGGAAATTGACTGCTAGTTGGGTTAGAGCTCTTGCTATTGAAAACCCTAATGTTCCTACTTGTCCATTTTTTGAGAATTATGATGCTGCTGATAAGGCTGGTACTTCCACTTTGCCTGCTGGTGTCTATACTTTGCAGGTATTTAAGTTATATGCAGTGACAATGTAATTGATTTTGACACCATCATTGTAATTTAACATGTTGTAGGGGGTTACTTGCCGTTTATTGCACATTACTGATTAATGCTTCAATCATATATAATTGACGGGTTTAAGTTATATGCACCGACAATATATTTTTAACACCATCAGTTTAATCCTAACCTATTAGAGTAGGTTATGTACCATTTTATTCAAGGTTACCAATTAATAGTTGCTGGATAGAGTTACCTGCAATTACCTTTTAAATGACCTGATAGTGTAACTATTTTCTAGACTGTCAGTGCATGCAACTTAAACTCATGAATGACTATGCCTCGATCCCAAATTAGTTGGAGTTGGCTGGCCCCAGGCTTTGGCACAGTGATATGAGCTTAGTGCGTGTTTTGTCGGTTTAGGTGCACGTCACGGGTTTGAACCAAGCATGGTGTTTAAGTGGAGAATGGTAGAGGGCGGACTCATTATCCTCCAAGTTTGGAGCCTTGCGCCATTGGCCCTCTGGTTATCAAAAAAAAAAATTTGAGTTTGTCTATATGAGTCTGATTTGTAGTTAGACTATTTTAATGCTGTCATTAACCTGGGGCAACCTCCTATTTTATCTGGTTATGCTTTGTGAAGCTCGCATAGGTGGAGTTAGGGAAAAGACACTTTTGTTTGCTTGCACCAGCTAGGAAATTCACATAGGTGGAGTTAGGAAAAAGACACTTTTGTTTGCTTGCACCAGCTAAGAAATAAATTGGTTATCTTCATATTGCTTTTGTGGAGGATACGATAAACGTATGATATCTAATCTAATTTGGTTCGAGAAGAGGTTATAGAGAAACACTGGAATTTGCGGCAGTGAGAGAGATATGACTTGTTTTTTATTGCATTCTATGCTCTAAAGTCTGATTGACTGATTCTCGAGTAGAACTTTTACTGTGATACTGTCATTATATAGGTGACAATGCTTTGATGGAGAATACAAAGACATCCGCTGTATCCAATTTAATTTGGCTTTAGACCGTATTATAGAGAAGTGCTTGTATTTGCAGTGGCAAAAAGAGATATAACTTGTTTAGTAACTGCATTGTATGCTCTAGATATTGATTCTTGACTACAAATTATTTATTATAGTCAAGTTTTCCTTTTTGTTTTATTGGAGGTGCTCAAGTTTGCATATGTCCTTGTACGATTATTAAACTGTATTGTTGCAGGAATTAAGGATGTATGGTAAGGAAAAAGGTTGGTGCCCATACTTTTTGGCGCGGCATATGGTGCAGCAGGCTAATGTTGTGGTTTATAGCTACCAATACCTGCTTGATCCCAAGGTGGCTGGTATCATATCAAAGGAGATGGAGAGAGAGTGCGTCGTGGTGTTTGATGAGGCCCATAATATAGACAATGTGTGTATTGAAGCACTTAGTGTCAGTGTGAGGAAGCAGACCCTTGAAGGGGCAACAAGGAATCTCAGTAGGATGTCTCAGGAAATTGAAAGGTAATTGTTCCGTTAGGTAAGCTTCTTATGGGTGCTACTCCCCCCGTCCCAACTTATGTGGCGGTGTTTCACTAGACATGGAGTTTAAGAAAGAAAGAAGACTTTTGAAACTTGTGGTCTAAAACAAGTCATAGACATTTGTCGTGCTATAAATTATCTGATTAAGGGTAAAGTGAGAAGTGTTACAATTAAATTGTTTCTATAAGTATGACATTCCTTTGGGACTAACTTAAAAAGGAAAGAATGCCTCATAAATTGGGACGGAGGGAGTACTTGTTATCATCTTGCACCTGAAATGCTTAACTTTGCATGTAGATGTTGTTTTTTTGCATTTAGCCCCACAACATTTAAATACTTCTATGCTATAATGTTGATTTTAGCGATCATTGCGAGGTCATGCTGAACTGTGGTTTGCACAACATAGAAGTATATGTTTGCTAACACCATTTGAATTCTTTTTTTTTATGCTGTAGTTTTTTTAATTTAAGTTTTGGCATATTTGGAGTACCTTGGAGATTTTCAACCTAGTGTTAATGATGTTATCATCTGTTATAATTTATAACTCCCTCTCACACAAGCCCCGAAAAGGAAATACGTAAAGAAGAAGAAAAGAAAGTAGAAAGATTGTTGAATACTGATGTCTGGCTAACATCTTGCATGGTAGGAAGGCTGAAGGCCACTGATGCTGGTCGATTGCGAGCAGAGTATAATCGTCTTGTTGAGGGTCTAGCACAAAGATTGCCCGGTATTTTGACTATACTGTCGGTGTTGACTTTGTACTTCTAATCACGTACTAGTGATATTAACCAAGGTCGTCACTCATCTATCTTCTTCTTTGTTATAGCTCAGGATGTATGGCTTGCTAATCCTGCTTTGCCTGATGACATCATGAAGGAAGCAGTGCCTGGAAACATAAGGCGAGCAGAGCACTTCTTGTCTGTTTTGCGAAGATTTGTCCAGTATCTTAAAGGGCGTCTGGAGACTGAAAATGTGGAAAAGGAGGGTCCTGTTGCTTTTGTTGCTTCTATTACTACACAAGTTGGAATAGACCAAAAGATGTTAAAATTCTGTTATGATAGGCTTCACTCTCTTATGTTAACCCTGGAGATAACTGACACAGATGAGTTTCTGCATGTACAAACTATTTGTGACCTTGCAACGTTGGTAGGGACGTACACTCGGGGCTTTTCAATTATAATTGAACCTTTTGATGAGAGAATGCCACATATTCCTGATCCTGTCCTTCAGGTGTGTGTTTGCTGCTCACGAGACAACTGTGGACATATTTGTCTTATAATATGTCTTGCTAGTCTAAGTTTGCAACATATATCTCTTGAATTAATTTGGGGCTCTTTTCATTTTTAGCCCAGCAGCCAAAAATAATTACAGGCGGTAGCCCAATTATACAAAACATATACACTGATTATGTATATTTATACTTAATATAGAAAACATAAACATTTGCCGGCTATTATTTTTTTGGGCGGCCCAAAAATGTAATTATCCCATTAAGTTATCTGTATCTTTATTGTTCTTAGTTTCTTCGGAACATTTTATCATGGAGATGTTCGATATTTCTGGTGCTCTTGTTTTGTTAGTTGTTCTTCAGGCACTTACTATTATGCCGCCCCTTATCTACCCGAGAATGGAGTCTATTTGTCTTGCTTTGACTAATCTTATTTTTCTTTTAATGATTGTCTCAATTAGTCTAATCGTGATCCATGTGTTCTGTAAAATTTGTTTCTAAGAATATTGTTACTATTACTATTTCGAAATACATTCAACTATAAAGATGTCTCAGCCAACAGTGATCATTCTGTAGTTGTTTTACTATTAGTGTTCAATTTCCTTACCTCAGAAATAATTTGGCATGCCAGCTTACGTGTCATGACGCTTCTCTCGCCATAAAGCCCGTTTTTGAACGATTCCAGTCAGTTGTTATTACCTCCGGGACCCTTAGTCCAATTGATCTCTACCCGCGTCTTCTCAATTTCAATCCGGTAGTTAGTCGAAGCTTCAAGATGTCCTTGACAAGGGATTGCATATGCCCAATGGTCCTTACACGGGGAAGGTAAATCTTTGAACCAGTTGTTGACCCTATAATTATTCTAGTCTCAACCTCCACAGCCCTCAGGTTTGGTATATGTTATCTGTTCTGTATTTGTGTTAAATTTCAGTGATCAGCTTCCAGTAAGCACAAAGTATGATCTGAGAAGTGATCCTGGCGTTGAGAAAAATTATGGGAAGCTTTTGCTAGAAATGGTGTCTGTCGTTCCAGATGGCGTTGTCTGTTTCTTTGTCAGTTACTCTTATATGGATGGAATCGTCAATAGTTGGCATGAATCAGGAATATTAAAGGTGCCAGTATACCTTTTATTTTATATGAACTAATTAAGATTAATCCTTTACGACAAGCCTTAGCAAACACATGTAGCTCCTTCTCTCTACTGGTTTTTCTTATCATCATTATATGATGCAGGATATAATGCAACATAAACTCGTATTTATTGAGACCCAGGATGTTGTAGAGACTACATTGGCTTTGGATAATTATCGCAGGGCTTGTGATAGTGGGAGGGGTGCGGTTTTCTTCTCGGTTGCTAGGTGAATCTTTTTTTGAGTTTATGCATTTAACAATTTTGTACTACTTCCTTGCGTGTTTCTTCTTTGCCAAACAAAAATTACTATGGGGTCAGTATTTCATTTGTTTTGGCCTTCGGGAGAGTTTGGTTAATTCTGTTCAGCAACTGAATTAACTCAACTTTTGAAAATGGAAAACTGATCTTTGGACAAGAAAAGTTCAAACCCTTTTCAAAATTTATGCTTCTGGATTGGTTTGGTTTTGGCCTAATTTATTTTTGAGTTTGCATTTTCTCTCTTTCTCTTTTCTTGCTTTAAAATATGCCCGTGTTACTGTGCAGAGGAAAAGTAGCTGAAGGTATAGACTTTGATAGACACTACGGCAGGCTTGTGATCATGTTTGGTGTTCCTTTCCAATATACACTAAGCAGGTTAATATCTCTACGTCTTATGCTTCACTGTCATGCACTGAGGTACTTAGCTTGGATTTTATGTGAATTAGAGGATTTACTGTTATTAGAGCTGTCCATTTGGTTGGTTTGGCTTCCATGACCACAATTTAGTTTTTAACCAGACTATGTATCACCAAAATCTCAATTTAAAAAAGTTAAAATACTGCCCTCTTATTAGAGTCACCTGACAGGCAAGATCAATACACTTAAGCTAATTGTTCTCAAGTCATAGGCTTCATCAAAAAGAAACTGCTCTCTTATGATCGAATAATGAAAGGATGTTTATCTTTTTAATCAGAGAGAAACTGCAAGAGCATATTCCTTATGATCTAATAATGAAAAGATTATCTTCTTTAATGGGAGAATCTTTTCTCTGATTGAGACGTGTGAACTTATCTATTTAATGCTATAAATTGCACATTTACCTTGTTAAATTTGCAGAATATTACTTGCACGATTGGAGTATCTTAGGGAGACTTTCCAGATAAAAGAGGGCGATTTTCTTACCTTTGACGCTTTGGTACTTTCAGACTCAGTCCAGTCCTTATAGTATTTATTTGCGTCTTCGTTTTGATATAATTACTCACCATATATATATATATTCAGAGGCAAGCTGCTCAATGTGTGGGGCGAGTTATCCGTTCAAAGGCAGATTATGGCATGATGATTTTTGCTGACAAAAGGTTTGCTTCTTTGTCTGGGTCATTTCTATTATTAATAGAAAAAACAACTTGGAAGTGGAACAAAATTTAGAAAAGATGCACAAGCAACTGGTTATATGTTTTACCAGACCTCTTATCTATAATCCTAACCTAAAATTAAATAGCTAGCCCTCCTGGGTGATTTTGCTTCCTGAATATGTACTAACCATCCCCACACCACCCCTCTCA
>MCJB01017311.1:80854-105368 GCA_002018475.1 Nicotiana obtusifolia | reverse complement strand
AAAAACCCACAGACACACACCAAAAAACAAAATTGGAACAAGATGCTTATCTCTTTATCTTGTTATCAGATATAGCCGTCATGATAAGCGGTCTAAGTTGCCTGGATGGATACTTTCTCATTTACGGGATGCCCACTTGAACTTGAGTACGGACATGGCCGTGTATATAGCAAAAGAGGTATATCCTCTTTCCTGTACACTGTTAATACTCAGATGCAAGAGAACCGTTCTCTGCTTTTACTTAGGAGTGTTCAACTTCTGCAGTTTTTGTGAATTATCAAATGTGCTCTATGTCCTGAGAATGTGCTTTTGTCGTCCTCTCTTTTCTTTTCTCGGTCATAAGGGTCCCAAGGGGAGGGCTAGGTTGTTGGAGTTGTTAGTGTTAAAATGTAACCACATAGGTTAAGGGAATATACTATTGTGTATGGTCTTGGGCATTTTTAATCTCACGAGCTAGCTTCTAAGGTTGAGTTAGGCGCAAAATTCATTTTCTCAGCATGGTATTAGAGTCAGATACATCCCTATTCTTGGTTTACCCAAAGTTGTGCATCCTGTTATATTGCTCGTGAATCAAATGTCTAGTCCTGGACGTGCAGGGGAAGGAGGAGTTAAAATGTCTCATGTCAGTTAAGGGAACATACTGTTGTCTCCTTATATTTTCTTGGACAGATTCATCAAATTGATTGCATTGCAAGAAGTGACACTTCTTGATTCTTAAACTTTCTGTCTCATGGATGCAGTTCTTGAGGAAAATGGCTCAGCCATATGATAAGAACGGTGCATTGGGCAAGAAAACTCTATTGTCACAAGAAGACTTGGACAATATGATCACTGGCCCTGATGGAGAGATGTTGCTTTAGGTGCCAGTACCAAGGCAAAACTTTTTCGTGAGAAATCAATTTTGTTGCTACGCTTCCTGGAATTTTTTGTGTTTTATATGCTGAACAGCAACATTACTATAGTGAGGCCGCATCGTTCAAGTTTTCCCACAGTTTGAAGCTTTGGTGAAAATGGAGCTGATTTTTGTTACAGCTTTGCAGCAACCTTCGGTTGGGGGCTAAGTTTTTAACGATCAGAATTCATTGGAACTTGATGCAAATTTGTACATTTCGGATCAATGCAACTCCCTTAGTTTTTTAGAAGTCGGAATAGGTTTTAAGTTGAACCTAGCATGGATGTCGCGAGCCTATTGGCAGAGAAGATGTATTTATTTTCTACATAAGCTGGTTGTGCAAAGTCTGTTCATGCATAATATAACGGTGTAACTTGAGGTCTGAGTTTGAGTTGTAGGCAAATGAATTTTTGTTGATCAAAATTTTTATGCATGTAAACACAAATGTATGTGGTGTTGAGTTTACTTTTATTTCCAAATTGATGTTTATTTTGCATTATTTTTGAAACAGTGTCGATCTATTGTAATATACCCATTGGTTTTCACAAAAAAAAAAAAAATTATTTACATATCATTAACTAAATTTTTTGACAGCACAGTGTCGGATGAGAGAGTACCCTTGTGGCTATTACTACCGATAATGATTACTTATGTAAAATGCGAGATTCTAAACTTGGGAATTCATAATTTTAGACCTTAAATCTAAAGTGACGTTAGCAATGCCTTAATGGCCAGTTCACTTATAAATTTCCTTTTTTTATAATCTTATTGTGTTCGAACCAGTTCGAGCACACTTTAATTAATTTCACAGACCTATTACCTCTTGCTAGCATAGGAGTGGGAGAATTTTATCTCAAGCCCCTTTCTGATCCATTCATTTCTGCAAGCAGGGAGGATCCAGAGCGTTGCCCCTCCTATTCGAGGTTTTTCCTCGCCCCACAAGCACCCAACCTTCCTTTTGCTCTTCCTTCGGTTTGCCTCCACGAACACGCCACTTAGGAGCCCTACTCATATTCCAAAGGCGCTACTTCAATTCAAGCGCAAGCCCCCCTTCTATTGCATAACTTAAAAAAGCTATAAACAAAGTACCAAAGTGGTTGCGGGAACGATACGCTTTGGTTACCGGCGAAGGCTTCCAAAGACGACCAACTTTCCATACTAGTTGTTACCTTACGCTGCCATTTTTCCAATATTATTGATCAAGATTTGGACGAAGAATCATTTGAAATTCCCTTTATCTGGTTCCTCTTTCTTGGCGTTTATTTATTGATTTGGTGTATTAGCCAGCAAATTGTGTACTAAAAGTCAGAAGAATTGATACTTTGTGGTCAAAGAGACAGAGAAATTACATCAGCATATGTTTGAATATGTTTCCATGTTTTTTTGCTTATAAACTAATTAAAAAAAAAAAACCATTGATAGCCTATTGTTCTCTTTTTTTCCTCTATTCACACTAACCTCAACCCAAAAAAGACATACAGAAAGGAGAAAAATAAAAGAAAACAATGGACATTAAATCTATGGAAAAAGGCCTAACATACCCTATCGTTTGCTAAATGGTGTACAGATATTCTCCGTTCATCTATCCGTCCAAAAAGCACACAACATTAATTTTCTTATTAAAATTGTCCCCACGTCTAACGGAAGAACCTGTGGACTTTCAATTTAATGACATAGCGACTTTTTACTGGACAACGTAGCAATCTGGACTAAAATAAAAAGAGTGGATCTTATTTCGACCCACTTATTTGATCCGACCCTAGGTTTGTTATCTGAGCCATAAAACTACATTAACCCCATCGATTTTCAGTCCTCTTCTTCTCCCAACTAGGATCTAGGTCATCAGAAAAGCTCATATCAGCTTCTGCCACAAAGTTTTCTCCTTTTCAATTGATTAATTATTGGTCTTTTCATTCAAAGCTTTATTTTGTGTGTGAACATTGTACCTTTATTTAATTACTTTACAGCTGAATTAAATCACACATCGGAAAACTCATAACTCTAGCCGGAAAAATAAATAATTTCATTAAAGTTATCGGAGAATTAAATGGCACCGTCAACGAACAGTTTAATTCTATCGCTTAAGGTTGTGCTAATATCAATTGGTGCAGTTTTCTTAACAATGATATTAAAAGCGTCAATTCCACGGGGTTTTTAACGAATTCCCAACCATTTGGAGTGTCGTTATAGCTTGTCTTAAACCTCCGTATCTCTTTATTTTTATCAATACTATAATCATCATCATTGCTGCCACTTCTGGTTCCTTGAACCATAAGGAGCCCTGCTCATCGAGCGATCGATTTTAACAATTGATTATTGCTAGAACACCTCCACAATCAGATTTGATAGCATTTACGCAGTTGGAGCTTCACTCAGTCAAAGATGAAGTAAAGAAAATGTTTGAGGCAGTGGCGCCTGTGCCGGTGAACAAACTTTTTGCGCAGGTGTTTCAGATTAAGCTTGTGGTGGTGAATGTCTCTAGAGTTGTGGATGTGAATCCAGAAGATAAAGGTGTGAAAAATGAGTCTATTGACAGTGATGCGATTATGAGTTCAAAATCTGTTGTGGCAAGTTGAAACTGAAATTGACGGAGAAACCTATGGTTTATTTCAGCTTTAATTGGTAATGGGAGACTACAGGTAGCAAAACTAGATTTAGATCAAGTAAGTGGGTCAAAATAAGACTCAGAGATTGTCACGTGGCCAAGTAAAAAATGGCTATTGAGTTTTACCGTTAGACATGAAATAATTTTAATAATAGAATTAACATCGTATGTTTTTTGGACGGATAAATGGATGGAGGATATTCGTAAAACTTTTTGCAAACGATATGGGTGATTTAGTCCCTTTTCAATTAAATCTAATAGCAGTATTTTTTTCAAAAAAAGAAGATATTTACCAACTATCATGCAGCCACAAACGCGGAATTTTGTGCAAGTGTGTTTGCAAATAAATCACAAGTCATGTCATGGGCGGCTTTTCAGCCTCGCCCCATGACCCCTTGGACATGCCCCATGGCGTCCTGGCAAGCCTCTCAAAGCCTAGCACCACGGTCGGCCCCGTGGTCTCGGCAGCACCAAGTGACAAGCGCGCATGTGCCTCTGTCGCCCCACCAACACTCCTTGCCTGCGCCCAGCCGCGGGCAGACACAAATAGTGCTGCGCGCACCGACAGCAACGCGAGCGCAAACCCTGAAGCTCATGACAAAGTTGCTGCCACTGGACTTGCTCCTACTTTGTAAAAGTCTAAGTCCTTTTCATTGTAAATATAGAGTAGGTTTATTTCATTTTACATTCAGTATGCATTTACAGCTTTCATAGGTCAACTCTTGTAACTTAGGTTTATTTTTTTAAAGCATTATTAGGGAAAACAAGCATTCAAACATTCAAGCAAGCAATCATTTCTCTGTACTGGTGTCTCTCCCCCTCGACACCGCTTTAGCTCTATAATAGCTTTCATCATCATCAATACAATCAGCATTCATCATCAATTACTGCTTTCAATTCTCTCGTTGCCTACGATATTGGTTTTCCCACACGACACTGACATTTTAGTCTAGCGTGCGGAGGGGACCTCAGTTGGCGGACGGCAATCGTACTGACATCAATTGCCTAGCCTTACGTCGCCCTTCCAAAGAACCTCAGGAAGGCGCTGCGTAATAGTTGGTATCAGATCATAGGCTCGACATCGGACGAGAGATGCTATTTCACCATTTCTGACCATGGTGACTCAAGGGGATCGGATCACTGTCCTCGAACAGACGATTGACGTACTGCGGCCCATCGTAGATACGGTGTCTGATTTAAAAACCAGCCTAGTGCAAAGGTTGGATGACCTGGACCGCAGGATGCGGCAGGCCAAAAATGACATTGCAAACATCAGTCGGGACTCTGAGGATGACCGTCAAACAGCAGCCGTCGAGGCAGCTGGCATTCATAGAAAATTTGAGGACCTCCAACAGGAGCGTGCTCAGGATTTGGCCCAACGTGAACAAGAAGCAGACAAAATCACTGCCATGTAGCAAACCATAGACAACCTGACAGGCCAGCTCAATGTTGTCAATGCGGCCCTTCAAAGCCTACTCAGAGGAGGCGACAACCATATCGGGGTCGCCATGAACATTGCCCCTGTGCCACAAAAGATGAAAATTCCGGAGCCAAAGCCATACAATGGAGCCCGGGATGCTAAAGAAGTGGAAAATTTCATATTCTACATCGAACAATACTTCGATGTCGTCGGTCCACTGGACGAAGCAAAACAGGTAGCAACTGCTGCCATGTATCTTCAGGGCGATGCTAAACTCTGGTGGTGAGTGAAATATGAAGCCATCAGGGCCGGTGAATACAACCTTCAGACATGGACGGAACTAAAGACAGCCATACGCCTGTAGTTCTTCCCCGAGAATGTGGAATACAATGCACGGAGAAAACTGCGGGAACTTCACCAAACCAGATTAGTGCGGGAGTACGTGGGGGAATTCTCCACACTCATGCTAAACATACGAGACATGGGGGACAAAAACAAACTCTTCGCATTCATAGAAGGTTTGAAACCCCATGCCCGTGCAGAACTGCAATGACAGAGGGTAGATACCCTGCCCAGGGCAATCCAAGCTGCGGAATGCCTTGGGGATTATCATTTGGAAACTCTGAGGGACAGGTCCAGCCGCCTGTTCGAGGGGGATACAACGGGAGCCAACCGAGCAATGGTGGCCCTAGCAGAAATGGGGGAGATCGAAGTGCATCCAAATCTAAGACTCCTTCATCAAGAAACAACACCGCTGCATCAGTTAACAATAATCAGGGGAGAAAGCCTCCTTCGGAATGCCATCATTGCGGCGGGGAACATTGGAACAATGAATGCCCACATATTAAGATCAACGCTCATCAGGCTGTCGAAGACGAGTCAGACACTGACTCTGACAACGCAGAGCAAGTAGGAGCCTTCAACGCACTTGTTGACTCCATTCTAGATACCTTAGCGGGAACCAGCACTAGTAACCCTAAGAAGAACATCTGCACGATCGCCAAGAAAGGGAAAGAGAAGACGGATGAGAGGCCTCCCGTCACAGAAGAGAGCACCCTCATGTTCGTTGACATGAAAGTGAATGGCAGGCCCATTCGAGCAATGATAGATACAGGTTCTACCCACAACTACTTGGCCTCAACTCAAGTAGAGCGCCTTGGTCTAGCAGTGAAAAAGTGCAGGGCCCGTGCCAAGGCTATCAACTCACCACCTTAGCCAGTGAGTGGAAAAGCCAAAGAAGTACCAATGAAGCTTGGTCCATATGAGGGAAGATTCGATCTACGCATAGCTACCATCGATGACTTCGAGCTGATAGTGGGACTGGAATTCTTAAGGCAAACCAACACCATACCGGTACCATTCGCTGACATGCTCCTGATGATGGGAGACAACGGGGCCAAACCCCGCGTCATTGATGGCCGCTGAAAACCTCTCGGCCATGCAGTCAATGAAGGGAGTCAAAAGACATGAACCCAAGGTTCCGGCTACCTCATCATCAAAAATCAGAAGTCACATCATCGACGTCAAGCAATTGGTAGAGCCCCACATTGCGTGAAGACTTGTCAACCATGCCCTAAGGACAAGTCGGATCGCACAACACAAGAGGAACTCTTGAAACCGCTACCTGCCCCGCAGAGATCATGGGAAAGCATTTACCTCAATTTCATCACAGGATTAACCAAGCTCGGATATCTTGCAACCATCCTGGTTGTAGTAGACCGGTTTTCCAAATATGCCACATTCATAGCATCCCCACAAAACATATCGGCAGAGGATACAACTCGACTCTTCTTTGCTCATATTGTCAAGTATTGGGGCATGCCCAAACACATCATTAGTGATTGCGACTCACGCTTCACTAGCAAATTTTGGACCCAACTCTTTGGGTGTCTCAGATCCACAGTCAGCCACAACTCAAACATTCATCATCAGGTAGATGGCCCAACAGAACGGTTCAATGCCATGCTGGAGGAATATCTCTGCCACTTTACAACCGGGTCGCAACAAAATTGGGTGAAGCTTTTGGATGCTGCTCAAATGTGTTTCAATTCACAAAAGTGCGCCATTACAAAAAAAAAAAAACACTTTTGAAATTGTTACCGGACAGCAACCGCTACTCCCACAAATGGTGAATGCGCCAAACATGCCAACATCGCCTCAAGCTGCCAACTTCTTGAAGGAATGGGAGCAAACCATGCAGATAGTGTGGAGCTATCTCGTCAAAGCGCAAGACAGGGCAACAGGCATGCTGAACAGAACCTTTGCTTTGCTCAATGTCAAGCAGGAGACAAAGTAATGGTAAGAGTCCCTAAGTGGTACTTATTTGCAAGGAAGGCCAAGGACCCTCGCCTATTGCAGCCATATATCGGACCCATGTCCATTGAAAAATTCCTTAGGAAAGCTACATACCAGGTCAACATTCCATCCTGGTGGAAAATCCATCCAGTATTCCATGTCAGCCGCCTCAAATCATTTGGGAAATACATGGAGCGTCACTCAGATCATCATCATCACCCCAGAAAATAGAGGGGAACAGACCTCCCAGCTAACAGAAGCCTGACCAATCATAATCACCATCATGCAGATAAGGCTCCGAGGATGACGCCAACTCGGGAGGGGGAGAATGTCATGGGCGGCTTTCCAGCCTCGCCCCATGACCCCTTGGACACGCCCCGTGGCGTCCTGGCAAGCCTCTCAAAGCCTAGCACCACGGTCGGCCCCGTGGTCTCGGCAGCGCCAAGTGACAAGCGTGTATGTGCCTCTGTCGCCCCACCAACACTCCTTGCCAGCGCCCAGCCACAGGCAGACACAAATAGTGTCGCGCGTACCGACGGCAACGCGCGCGCAGACCTTGATGCTCATGACAAAGCTGCTGCCACTGGACTTGCTCCTACTTTGTAAAAGTCTAAGTCCTTTTCATTGTAAATATAGAGTAGGTTTACTTCATTTTACATTCAGTATGCATTTACAGCTTTCATAGGCCAACTCTTGTAACTTAGGTTTGTTTTTTTAAAGCATTATTAGGGGGAACAAGCATTCAAACATTCAAGCAAGCAATCATTTCTCTGTACTGGTGTCTCTCCCCCTCGACACCACTTTAGCTCTGTAATAGCTTTCATCATCATCAATACAATCAGCATTCATCATCAATTACTGCTTTCAATTCTCTCGTTGCCTACGATATTGGTTTTCCCCCACGGCACTGACATTCTAGTCTAGCGTGCGGAGGGGACCTCAATTGGCGGACGACAATCATACTGACATCGATTGCCTAGCCTTATGTCGCCCTTCCAAAGAACCTCAGGAAGGCACCGCGTAATAGTCAGCTTGTAAGTGAGATCGGATTTGGAACTGTGATGGTTTTAAGGCCTTACTTTTTGTACCACTTTTATATTTACTTTATCTTATGTCCAAGTGATATCTACCTATTGTATATATACATAGTATTCATAACTTCAGTCTATATTTGCAGGATGATAAGATCGTTCGCTCTTATTTTAGATATCATTTCCTCCACTTTTGTGTTCATTCTCAAGTTTTGATCACTTTTATTTTGTTTTCCTCTTAAATTATAATTTACCTCAATTTCTCTTACTAAATGTAATTACTAAAAGAATGGATTGTTATGATTTTTTAAGGAAATAAAAAGATTAAGGTGTGAATGATCAAAGAGTTAAAATATGATGCAAATTACCTAGAGGTCGAGAATGAGACAGACTCATCCCAATTAGTTTTGGGCAAAGATCATTTTAACCCGCGGCAGAAACAGATTGAAACAAAAGAAGTATGTATTCTAATGTTAATTTGTAACTACGAGTCAAGTAGTATGTTACCTGTAAAAACATTTTGTATGATTGGGTTTGTTTACCCCTAAATCGAATAACAATTAAATTTGTATGCGGTTTTAAGGATACGTGGTTCGATTCAACACGATTAATCAAGAAAATTAGATAAACGAGTTAAAGACGAAATAAACGATCAAACCAGTTGTAATGTTATGGCCTAGATCGAACTTAGGTTGAACAATGATCTCGTCCCTGATTGGACCCTCGGTTCCAGCTCAGTTGTGAATAAAGAACAGAACAATTGAATAAGAACTTTAGCAATAGATAAAAGTAGAAAAACAAACTTGTATTGCTTTGATTTGCGTAAACTTCCTTTTTACATAGTAGGAGAGTACCATCCCTAGTATAAGTCTAAAACTGATCTGTAACTAACATCGAGCGAGATCTGCGCCGTGATATCCGGTTGGGTGCAAATTTCACGGTCCCTTATCCGTCGTGTGTAACCGTTTATCGTATTCACCGAGGTCTTAGAACTCGTCCTGGGTCCGAGACGTATTGCTTTATCAGGCCCGATTATGAGCACATTGTTCACCTTTCATGGATCTCGATACGAAGGACTCTCAACCTCAATTTCAATCTCATGCTTCCATACCCCTTCTTCCGTTTTCTTCATCGGAAAATCAGGGTATGCATCATCCCCGATTTTACAGGTATACAGATAGTTCCCTCGTTTTTCGGAGAGTAGGTTTGCCGAAATGATGGATGAACCCCGGTTCCTTCCTTCGTATGTTACAACTGGGGTGACGAGTAAATCGAAACGTCATATTAATCACGTCGTTCTGACTTCGAACACGTGTCAGTCACCGTCTGGCTGCCTTCAAATACGAAACATTGCGCATTGACTATTTTCCCCCTATAAAAGCTTAGACCTTTTTCACTGCTTTCACTTTCCGATTCTAGATTTTACCCTCGAACTCTCTAACGACTTTTAACTTCCCCAAATCTTCATATATTGCTCTTTGAACCTCCATATCCTCATCCTCAATTCTCAACATTTTCTTTGAACCTCCAACCTAAACCTTCATACCATCTTCAAATCTTTATATTTTTCTTCAAACCTTCATATTTCCCATATGACAATGGCAAAAACCTCCAAGTCAGTGCCTCATCAGGTTGCTCCCTCATTTTCCAACCCCGCATGGGTGCCGAGGTGGCCCAAAAGCCCCCCATGAAGAACTTCGTACTCGGGGGCTGCTCTATCGGGAATGACTTTCTCGTCGAGAAGGCCTCTAGTCAACAGGACCGAGGTGAGGGGCATGGAGATACGTATGCTCCGTTACCGAGGAAAATCTACCCATAGTCCGAGCGGACTGTAACTAGGAGGGTAAGAATGTGGTCGTTCCTGGGCTCGATGACGACATCACTACCTAGTGAAGAGGTATTTAAGTGTTTACACTTACCCCTTCACTCTCCCTCCGGTAGACCCCATAGTTCTTGCTTTCTGCAAAAGGTACGAGGTGTGCCTTAGGAAAATCTGTTCATCCTTTTGGAGGATCATGATCCTCTTACGCCATTTCGCGAACAATACCGAAGCCCCTAGGTTCAGCCTCAACCATCTACTCCGCCTATACAGTCCCTGAATTTTTCGAGGGGGCTGATCAAGCTCGTTCGCCGAGCAAGCAAGGCTCCTTTCTCGAGCATTGACAAGGACCGAGATCGAGACTGCAGAGGAGATTCGTTCGGGTGAAAACTGAATACCTGATCCCTCCCAAGTTTCTGCCATTCCCCGAGAAGTAGAATGCATCTCGTAAATCTAGAGGATTTTTTCGGGCTTGGTCACTTGGAGGTCCCGATGAAGGATGTGCCATTGGGAGTGAGCGGGCCAAGTTCGATCCTAAAACTAGTGAGGCAATTTCCTGCTCTGAGCGTGGACCCCGAGCGTAATAAAATGATTGTTCTTACAATCCCGCAGGATGTCCGGGTCCTGTCTGCTCCGGTGGGCATAGCCAGCTATCTTCGATGCCTGGTGTCCGAGGAGGACCAGGCAAAGATGAACAAGGTGGGCACGTCGAGCCTCTTCAACGAGGCACAACAGGCGTTGAACTGGGTAACGCGTCAGCCTTATGTACCCCTTTGTGAATCTTATTTTGGTTTTTGACGTCCTCTACTAACTTCATTATTTTTCAGGCTTTACTGCTTCATCATGAAAGCTTCCTCCGTTACTTCTTGGAGATTAGACATCTCGAGTTCTAGCTCAAAGAGCGGGTCCAAAAGAAGGACATGTACTAGGCTCTTAGTGAGCAGCAGGAAGAGGCCCTCAAATACCTCCCGATTCTCCAGGCCAAGCTGGAAAAAGCTCAGAATGAGGCCTCGACCTTGAAGTGGGAAACACCGACTTAGTTGAAAAGGTAATGATATTTTAGGGCAAAAAAGAGCAGCTAGTCGTGGTGACTAACAACACAATTTCGCAGGTCCAAGAGAAGATAGACTGGATAACCCAGCTTCTACCTGAGATAGATGAGGTCAAGGCCACGACCGAGGTGTGGAAGGGCAAGATGGACCTGCTGGCTTCAGAGGGCTTGATAGGTACTGTTTGAGTTCCTCCAAAGATTGTTGGCATTCGGGGGTCTTAATAGTGAGAAGAATCGATGGCTCTTGTTCGAGGACCTCAAGATGAACCGCCCTAAAGCGACTATATGCCCGGTCAGTCTTTGAACGGCCTTGACGTAGTCCACCACGGTGATGTCCTCTATGGCCTTTCTTTTGTCGGGGTTGATCTCGATCCCTCAATTGGATACCTGAACCCGAGGAATTTGCCCATCCGACCGCGAATGCACACTTCTCTGGGTTCAGCTTCATATTGTATTTATTCAGTATGTCGAAGGGCTCATGCAAATATTGCAAATGGTCCTCTGCTCGCAGAGACTTGACCAACATATCTCCAATATAAAATTCCATTGATTTCCCTATTTGTTCTTCGAACATCCAGTTTATTAAGCATTGGTAGGTAGCACTGGCATTCTTTAACTCAAACGACATTACATTATAACAGTAGGTGCCTAATTTAGTGATGAAAGAAGTCTTTTCTTGGTCATTCATGTCCATTCGAATTTGGTTGTACCCGGAATAGGCATCGAGAAAATCGAGTATCTCATGTCCGGTCGTAGCGTCGATCATTCGATCGATGTTAGGCAAAGGGAAAGAATCCTTGGGACATGCTTTATTCAAGTCTTTGTAATCTACACACATTCTTAGCTTATTCCCTTTTTAGGCACTATCACTATGTTAGCTAACCAGTACGGGTATTTAACTTCCCTAATGGATCTTATTTTAAGAAGTTTGGATACCTTATCCTTGATGAATGCGTGTTTGACCTCGGACTGTGGCCTCCTCTTCTGCTTGACCGGATGGAACTTTGGGTCCAAACATAGCTTATGAGTTGTTACCTCCGGTGGGATCCCTATCATGTCAAGATAGGACCAAGCAAAACAATCTATGTTAGCTTTAAGAAAATTAATAAGTTTTTCCCTGAGCTCGGGGGTTACCCCCGTGCCCAGGTGTACCTTTCGATTCGATCGGTGTTCAATTAATATGACTCGCTCCAACTCTTCCACCATTTATTTGGTGGTTTCGGTGTCATCAGGAACTATGAATGATCTCGGGACACTGTAATTGTCCTCCTCGTCTGCTCCTCATTCCTTCGGTTCGGCCGACGACGACATCAATGGTTTTTATTTAATTTCCTCCTTTTTGGTTGGCTCTGTGTTCCTTGATGTTGAAACCGCGGGCACCGGATTACCTCGTCGACAACGAACATCTCCTTTGTGGTCGGCTATTCTCCGTATATTGTCTTGACTCCCCCCCCCGGTGTGGGGAATTTCAACGCCTGGTGCAAAGTCGAGGGTACCGCCCTTATGTTGTGAACCTATGGCCTTCCGAACAGAGCGTTGTACCTCATGTCCCCCTCGATCACATAGAACTTTGTTTCTTGGATTGTCCTGGCGGTGTTCACTAGCAAGGTTATTTCCCTTTTAGTAGTCTCACATGCCATGTTAAATCCGTTCAACTCCCAGACCGCAGGCCCGATTTGGTCCTCTAACCCCAAGTGCTCTACGACCCTCGATCTGATGATATTGGCTAAGCTACCTGGATCAATCAACACTCATTCAACTTAAGATTTATCGATAAGTATGGATATTACCAGTGCATCATTATGGGGCTATACGATGCCCTTGGCATCTTCGTTATTCACTAAAATGGCTCCCTCCAAACCATATAATCCCAAGTGTGTTTTTCTCTCGTGATGGATACTTTAGTGCATTTGATCATTGTCCCTTGGGGGACATCGACTGCTTCAATGATCATGTTGATTATGTGTTGAGGTTCCTCTTGTTCGACTTGTTTGTTAGCATCCCTATTCTTGGAGTGGTTTTTGGCTCGATCACTCAAGAATTCTCGGAGGTTCTCGTTGTTGAATAACCGAGCAACTTCTTCTCTCAATTTTCGGCAGTCCTCGATCCTATGACCATGGGTGCCGTGGTACTTGCACATCAAGTTAGGATCCCTCTAGGAAGGGTCTGCAATGCTCGGGGCCACTTGGTCTCTTTGATGTGCCCTATGGCCGACACGATGCTGGCAGTGTCCATGTTGAAGTTGTATTCCAACAATCTCGGTGCTTCCCTACTCCTAAGTGGCCTATCGAACCCATTTTTACTCATCAGGCCTCGACCACCGGGCACCGATCACTTTTCTTCTCGTTCCTTGTAGGATGATGCCCCAATCTGTTTCCTCTTCGGTCCGCACTGTATGGCTGATACTGATCTCGGCCTGATCTTGTCTCTTGATCAATGGCTCTCTTATATTTGTCATCAAACCTGATAGGGAAAACTGATCCGGAAGGGGTCCCGAGTTGATCGTCCTCGACCCTAATCTTCGGTTGATACCTGTTATGGACATCGGCCAAGGTTACCATCGGGTAATCCACTAAATTTTGTTTCAACTGTTGAAAGGCTAAGGAACTTCGGGGTTTGATCCCCTAAGTGAATACCTGAACGATCCAATCATCCGCGACCGGTGGGAGATCCATCTGTTCCATCTGGAATTTTGACATGAACTCCCTAAGCATCTCGTTCTCCATTTTTTGACCCTGAATAGGTATGACTTCCTGGTCTCGACTTTGACGGCCCCGGCATAGGCTTTTACAAAAGCATCTGCGAGCATAGCAAACGAGTTAATAGAATTTGGGAGTAAGTTATGATACCATGTCATTGCTCCTTGGATAGGGTTTCTCCGAACTACTTCAGTAACACCGAATCGATCTCATCATCCTTAAATCATTTCCCTTGATCACGCATGTGTAGGAGGTCACATGTTCGTTTGGATCCATGGTCTCGTTGTATTTGGGGGTGTTGAGCATGCGAAACCTTTTTGGGATCAGTTTTGGTGCCACGCTTGAAGGGAAAGGCTTCTGGATAAATTTTTTGGAGTCTGGTCCTTTCAGTATTGGGGGTGCCCCCAGGATCTTATCGACCCTGAAATTGTATGTTTCCACCTTCTTGTCATTAGCCTCGATTTTCTTCTCACATGACTCCACCCGATTCATTAATGCTTCAAGCATTTTTATTATCTCGGGATTAACCCCGGGCTCGGCTTCACCCGCTCTCTTGGTGATTTGTTCGTTTCTTCGGGTGCTTTCCCGGGATTTTTTAGGCTCGACCCTATTGGGGGCGTGGCTTTGATTTTGTAGCTGTGCTATCACCACCTGTTGAGACCGCAACATTTCGAAGATTAGCGGTAGGCTTACCCCATCCCCCTTGCCTTCGGGTGCTTCCTGAACTGTTGGTCAGGGTAGCCCGTGAATACTATTTTCCGGATCAGTTAGAAAATTGGCGTCGACGACCACTTGTGAGTTAGCATCGACTGGATCGGTAGCTAGGGCACCGTTGGGATCAGCAGGAGGCACCTCGCTGCTGGGCACCAAATTATTAGTTTCTCCATGATGGTCAGACTCAACGTCAACGTTTAAGTGAGCAGATTGAGAATTCGACAATGATTTGGGCTGGCATGAAATTAAGACTTTAAAGAACAAGCGTAAAATAGGGTGTGTTATGGAGATTCATATCAAATCACCAATAGATTTTCATAAAATACTTATCATACATTTGCGTAATAGGCTCTCTATATTCATAAGCGACAGTAAATGTTTCATATAAAGTGTTCCATCTAGTACAAACTTCCTTTGGGACTCTCCTAATCGGCATTTCTAATTCTATACATTCTCTTTCCCATTCTCTTTTTCTTTCTTGATTTTTATTTTTAAATATATAAGCAATAGCTACTTTCACCTTTTCAATAATGTGGATAAACAAGTCAAAGACCATCTTTTACTACTAAGTTGTAAATATGACATGCACATCTAACATGAAAAAATTCCTCAAAAGGGGAGTTCAAAATAGGTCTCAAGTTCCTAAGTGATTCTGTGTTGTTTGTAGCATTATTTACTATAATACTAAAAACTTTGTTAGTTAAACAATACGTATAACGAATTGATGAAATTCTTTTAGAAATATAATTACACGTGTGTGGTTCATCAACAACTTTATAAGCAATAATACATTTTTGAAATATCCAATCAGGATCTATCCAATGAACAGTAACTGTAATATTATCACAATTATTAGTAGAACGACCCATATCCGCAGTAAAGCATATGCTAGTGTCAAAGTTATCAAATAAATATGGCAAATAATCTTTATATTCGTTCTTAAATTTAATAATATCATTTTTAACAGTAGTTCTTGGAATACCTTTAAAAGAGAGATTATATGTAGCCTGAATATGACGAACAAAACCAGTAGAAAAAGAAAAACTATAAGGTAAACCCTCTACCACAACTATTTTAGTAATATTTTTCCTATCCTTTTGTTTATCATAAGTAAGAATCCCTCCTGTTGTTTGGTTAATTTGTGTTTAGTTTCCCGAGAATTCATCATGCGCTACTCCCCTATGTTCGGTTCCTAAATAAATACAACCCGCCCACATTGACCATTCCTTAGGATGTTTATTTCATAAGTGGGTCCTAATTTTACCCGTCCTACCGTTATTACCCCCAATTTTAAAAACACACTGCATTCCACAAAGCACGCATACGGCCGTCTGATTTTCAACTTTCTTTTTCACAAATTCCCACACTTCAGATCTGTCCTTACATTTAACCAGGACTCTAGTAGGAGGTACAAGAGGCAAGTCAGACTGAACTTCAGGTAGACTAGCTTGAAATTCATGTGGTTCTTCTAAATTAACTATAGTTTGATAGTTATATTGTGCTTCTAACATGTCATTATCAAGTGGATTATTAGAGCTAACATCATGATAATATTGAGACATCTATGTGTTGACTAGAACTACCAGCAATTCCTTTACCCCTATTTCCCTCACGACCACGTGCCCGTCCCCCACTACTAGTTCCAATTGAACTTCTTTGAGACATAATTTAGCAAATAAAATAAATATATGACAAAAAATATTATAAAAGAGTAGGAAGTAGGAACGACCAACCAAATATAACTGTATAATTGAGGTGATATTGAAACTTGAACCTTCACTTCTTAATAAGTTGAATATTGATATTTCAACCAAGTAGCGCCTCCAATTTACCCAATACTTGATAATTTAAAACTTTACAAAATAGCCAAATATAACTTTGACAGCAACTACAATTAAAATTTGATAAAGTAGCAAAATTATATAATTTTAACAAATAGCCAAAGTAGTAAAATAGCAATATTGTAGAGAATTTGAGAGAAGATTAATTGGATGAATTGTGTGAAAGATATGATGAAAATGTGGTATTTATAGGAAAAAAAATAGATAAGGGTGGTAATAGGGTAAAAATGACCGTTTTGGACAACGGCTAGTAAGTCAATAGAGTCGTTGCCAACTGCTAGTTTTTAAATAAATTTTTTACTGGTTCGGCCCTTTTTTTGTACCGGTTCATCCGGTTTTAAACGGACAAACCGTCCCGCTATCAGAACCGGTATTCCGAAACTCTAAAGTTTCGGTTTCTATTGGTCCGGACCGGTCCGGGTCGGTTTCCGGTCCGATTCCGATCCGGTCCGGTCCGGTCCGGTTCAGCCAGCCTTAGGACTACCGCCCACTATTGATTTGGTTCTGCAGAAAGCAGATGTGTTTTGGAGGATTTTCGGGTCTAATTCAATGGTTCGGGTTAAGGCCCAAAATGTGGATGTTTGGTGTTTGAGCTTTGTGGATGGTGGGCCTTAGCCCAGGACGTCCATTGTGATTAGTGGGCATCAAATAGAGGATAATCTGCTTCAGTTTGATCTGGCCCAAAAGAGACTTGGGTTTAGTTCTTCACTCTTGTTCAAGAGCACCAATTGTGCAAATTTTGATTTCACTAGCGGGAACTAGTTATGTCTATCTACATTTTCCCAGTTTGGTTTTTTCAATGATTGTTTGGATTGGAAGTTACATTTGCTAAAGCCTTGCATCTAAAATTATGGCCAATCAGAATAATGGTCAAAATATTAAGAAAGTCATTTGTTCACCAACAAGATTGTATGAGCATGAATTCTATGTTAACTTGGAATGCATGTCTCTCTTTGGTGTTGTATCTCATCGATGAACCTCGCGAGCTGATTAGATGCGTAAGGCAAAGAGCTTTTACTACCCTGTTTGATTGATAGCCCTTTTGGTGTGTTTTAACCCTATAATTTCTTACTCCCTCCGTCTCAAACCATGTCATGTTTCTCTATTACAGGTCTCTCAAAAAAATATTAAATAGGAAATTTTTTAAACTATTTTACCTTTATTTATGTCTTAAAATACAATCTCTCTTCATTTAATACTTACTCATAATTAAAATATTTGTAATCTTCAAGAACAATTAATATCAAGGGTAGAATAGAAAAAAATAATTAATTTACTTTTGAACTTTTAAAATGACAAATAATTTGAGACAACTATTTTTAGAAACCACGACCGATAATTTGAGACAGAGGGAGTATATTCTATCTATCTGTACAATATCAACTAGCCTTCAATTCCAAACTACTTTTAAGTCAACTACAGGAATTCTCCGTATCCAAGAGGATTTATCATTTGACTATTTTCACACTGATCAACAAACTATCACAAATCTTCCACTTTGATCCAAGCTGGGGAGTAGTTTGTGCAAACGCATATCTACTAACAGCTATCTTAAGAACTCCAAAAAGATAAAAGTAGTAAATAAAAGTGAGATTATCATCATCAAACTCAACCGACCCAAAGAAGGCTTGCTAACTGTATCCAGTGCATGATAGTAAAACAAGTAAAAAATGCAAGGGGGTACCTGCAGGATTCCAAAATTTCTGTATCTGTACTCACCGTATACTCAAACCAAAAATTGTAGAAAGTTGTAGATCCTCTGATAATCTAATCGGCTATGTTACAACAAAAGTCCTCGAGTGTTCATCTAGCAAAAGTTCAAACCCCCTTCTATAATCATTTCAGCAGCAGTGCCCATAGCACCGACACCACTAGCTTCCAAAAGGGCCAAAGCTAACACTTCCTCGTTCAGTCGTTTCAATCCTTTGCTCAGCCTCTTTAAAACCTCAACATCCACCTCCAAAAGCCAGCTTGGTGTGCATCCGACCATTAAGCCTATGAATCCTGAAACATATGCTCTCCATGTAGCCTTGTTACAACCAAGTGATATTTTCCCATCTAGTGCACTCGCAAGAAACTCCAAATGTGCTCCAAGAATACTGGGCCGCCATTTGGATGCGGGTGACAATGAATCCACACCCCAAGCAAATGTTCCGGACAGAAGTGCAAAGTAAGCAAGGGCATAACCCCTTAGCCTTGCGACCATTCCTTCTGAGACCCCACCGTTGGGCTCTGATCTATGTGCTGATATAAACCAAGATGGCAATGTTTCTTTTAGCAAAGACTGGACCAAACTTAAACCACCTGTAATCCAAAGTAGTGAAGCACCCAATGAAGCTGCAAGCTTGACACGGGTCATTGCTGCAGCAAGAGAGACCTGACAAAATGCAGGGAATCCACTTTCCATGTTACGACAAGAGAGAGAACTCATCGGATTTCTGGTTTTCTTGAGTTTCTCCAATTCCTCAGCGGGGAATCCACCATCCGCAATAATTCTGACAAAATGCATCAAAAGGGTGACGATTTCTTCTCCCATAAACATGACATTTCTGACAGCTCTATGAACACGCAAGTAGAGTATACCAGGGGCAACTGGAGAAATACCACCAGAAAAGTGCGAGCCAAATCCATGACCAAGAAGTGAACCGGCACCACCATTGCTTTCTATAGAAGATGTACCTAGACCTAGTGTAGCTGTAAAGCATACCCTAAGTAGTTGAACTACGGCATCACTGCTGTGGTGGAACACAGTCCGGGATGCAGAGAAAACAAGAAAGTCACTCCAACGTCTAACCTTTTGCGCCCATAGGGCAGCTATAACAGGCATACATGGCCAAGGACAACTTGTAGCCAGGTTACTCAATGCTGTGCCCACCAAGTTCAGAAAGCGGTCAGTACCTCGTTCAAGCTTATATGTAATGGTGAGGCTCACAAGGACTGCCAGGGGCAAAGGAAGAATAGCTGGAGAATTTCCACCTACAAACACATAGCATTAGCTAAACAATGGAAACAAATGAATGAGTAGTTAAATTCCCTGCACCTAATTACTCCTACGCAAAGATGTGTTAGATACAAAGACAGAGCCAGGATATAAAGTTTATAGGTTCTGAACTAGCCATTGAACCCATAGCTCACAATTAAATAGTTACATATTTAATGGATTTTAATACAAATATAGGGTCTAAACAAAAGCTACTGGGTTCATCCGAACCTGTATCTCATATGGTAGTTCCGTCCCTGATTAGATAGATATGGTAATCTAGGTCTGCCACATAGCAAAGTTAGAATTGATAAACCCTTGTCAGCTATTTACTCAGAAAATATAATTCGATATTTCAACAAGGAGATTAGGGATCTAATCCCACAAAACCATACTTTATCGTCACGACAAAAGGAATGGAAAAAAGAAGGGGTTGGGGGTAGGTTCGCATTCATTCTGCCACTGTATGATTCCTCACCATTCCATTGAGAAATTTACACGAGGTGATTAACTTGTCACAATGTTAACCTGACCATAGGTTAGAAGAAAGAGAAGAGGAGAAGTACGTTTCTAACGCCACAGTTCCTCTCGTCTTAAAAGAAACAGGTGTCAGATGAAATCAAACGAGTACACACCTACAGAGAGACTTGGTACATCAACACCAGTAGCAGCTAGGATTTTCTTAATCTGTTGTTCCACTGTTGCTAAATTTGCAGCCGGACTTGGCCAATCAGTTCCATTCATAAAAGCAGGCTTCCAAAGACCCCGTGTCACTTCAGCTGAAAAGTAACTTGCAATTGTTGCCAAAGACGCAGGAAGAAAGTCAGCTAGATCCTTAAGACCTGAGATGGAGAAAACGCAGCATTCAATATACTAAGACATAGAACTCATTAACTTAGACTTGACAGCATCATCTACGTGATAAGTTCAAGTTTCTCATCGAATTTTCCTCTTCTTTCTATCTTTTTTGTCTGTGTTGTGTGTGCGCACAGTGAATATAAAGGGTCTATCAAGCAGTGCCCGTGTGTAGTGTTAGATAGTTATATAGTTAATATGTAATTAGCTGAGTCCCATATTGAATAGGAGTAGGATCCCTATCATGTATAGTTATAAATAGGGCTCATTGTATTATAAGTAATTGATCAATATAAAATTTTCCTCCCATGCAATCTCACATGGTATCAGAGCATTGGTGAGATAATTATCGTTGTGCGTCATTCCAACGACATCCGGGAAGAAATCAGTCGTCACATGCAATTGTCCGGTGACCTGAGAAGGTGTTTGCGTCAAAACTATTTTTTACCGATGTTGTGCATAACCAACACCACCACAGTATTCTCCATCCCCGGCGACCAAACCCCACCGGAAAAACCTCATCCACGCGCCGTCCCACGCACCCCAGAGTGATTTCGGACCTTCCAGTCAGTCTCCGACGAAACTTCTTTTGGACAGCTTTCTCAGGACGTTATTCCGAGTCGGTCTATTCAAGTTTCATCAAATTCCGGCAACTTTTTTTACTTTCCGGCGAATGAACAGTGTTTTCCAAAAAAAAAAAAAAAAAAAAAAAAGGGTGTTCTGATTTGGCATTCCAAGGTGAACCATTCAAGTTGTAATCAAGAATTTGAGAAATTGGTTGTAGCTAAATGGAATCCAATACTACGAATAGTTGGATGGTTTCTCTACCGAATTATATTGAGTTCCTTTGGTACAAAGCATGTAAACAAACATCTTCAGGGATAGCTTCCGTTGTTCAAACAGATAGTAGTGTGACTTGTGTCTCCTAATCTTCAACCTCTGAGTCTTGGGTCATTGATTTAGGTGCATCTGATCATATTTCTGGTAACAAATCTCTTTTCTACTATTTCATATTCTCAATCACTCCCAACAATCACAATGGCTAACGGGTCTGAAACCATGGTAACTGGAATTGGCCAAGCAAGTCAACTTCCTTCCTTGCCTTTAGATTCAGTTCTTTATGTTCCCGGTAGTCCGTTTAATCTCATCGTCGTTAGTCGCTTAGCCAAATCACTTAAATGCTCTATTTTATTTCTTGATGCCTTGTTTATATACAGGAATGCCGTACGGGGCGGATCATTGGTACCCGACGTGAATCAGATGGACTTTACTACCTTTTCCTTGCAAAATCACATGGACTCACATTATGTCTTCCTTCAACAATTTGACCTGTTACTGATTCACCAGATTTATTACATAAACGGTTGGAACATCCCAGTTTGTCAAAACTTCAGAAAATAGTATCTGGTCTATCTCACTTGTCCACTCTAGAGTGTAAGTCATGTCAGCTCGGTAAGCATACCCGCTCCTTTTCCCTCGGCGTCTTGATAATCGAGTAGAGTCACCTTTTACTTTCATCCATTAAGATGTTTGGGGTCCTAGTCGGGTCAGTTCTACCTTGGGATTCCGCTACTTTGTCAGTTTCATTGATGATTATTCCAGGTGCGCTTGGAATTTTGATGAAAAATCGATCTGAGTTGTTTTCTATTTTTCAAACCTTCCACGCTGAAACTCAAAATCAATTTGGGATTTGTATCAGCACATTTCGTAGTGATAATGCCCTAGAGTATTTGACTTCCCCATTTCAGCAGTTTATGAACTCTTATGGAATTATTCATCAAACATCTTGTCCGTACACAACCCAACAAAATGGGGTAACTGAAAGAAAGAATAAACATCTTAGTGAAACTGCTCGTACCCCACACGTAGAATCTCATGTTCCATTGCGTTTTTGGGGGATGCAGTTCTTACATCTTGCTATCTTATTAATCGTATGCCATCTTCAGCCGTCCAGAATCAAGTTCCATTCTCTGTCTTGTTTCCTCAGTTACCTTTGTTCTCTCTTTCACCATGTGTCTTTGGAAGCACATGTTTTGTTCATAACCTTACTCCAGAAAAAAACAAGTTAGCTCCTCATGCTCTTAAGTGTGTATTTTTGGGTTACTCGAGAACGCAAAAGGGATATAGATGCTATTCTCCTGACCTCCAACAGTATCTTGTTTGCTGATGTTACCTTCTTTGAAACCCAATCATACTTCACAGTTCCGGGTCATTTAGATATTTTTGAGGTGCTACCAGTTCCATCTTTTGGAGATTCAATCACTATCTCCCATTCACCTTCCTCTATAATTCTAGCTTCACCACCTACAGCTCCAGTTGCAGCTCCACCACCTACAGCTCCAGTTCCACTACCTAGTCCAGTTCAACCTTCTACAGCTCTACCACTCTTGACTTATCATCGTCATCCGCGCCCAGAATCAGTTCCCTGCTAATACTGCGGACTTGTCTCCTCTTAGTCAACCGATTGCACTATAGAAAGGTATACGATCCACACTTAATCCTAATCATGTTTGTCCTCTGTTTCCATCCCTAAGTCTACAGGTGAAGCATTGTCTCATCCAAGATGGCGACATGCTATGATTGACGAGATGTCTGCTTTACATACGAGTGGTACTTGGGAGCTTGTTCCTCTTCCTTCGGGTTAATCGACTGTTGATTGCCGTTGGGTGTATGCAGTCAAAGTTGGTCCAAATGGCCAAGTTGATCGATTTAAGGCTCGTCTTGTTGCCAAAGGGTATATTCAGATATTTGGGCTCGATTACAGTGATACTTTCTCTTCCATGGCTAAAATAGCATCAGTCCGCCTTTTTCTATCCTTGGCTGCTCTTCGCCATTAGCCTCTCTATCAGTTGGACATTAAGAATGCTTTTCTTTACGGTGACCTTGAGGATGAGGTTTATATGGAGCAACCACCTGATTTTGTTGCTCGGGCGAGTCTAGCGACCTTGTATATTGGTCGCGCCAGTCCCTCTATGGTCTAAAGCAGTCTCCTCGAGCCTGGTTTGGTAAGTTCGGCATAGTTATTCAGGAATTTGGCATGACTCGTAGTGAAGCTGATCGCTCTGTGTTTTATCGGCATTCTACTTCAAATCTCAATATTTATCTGGTGGTTTATGTTGATGAAATTGTTATTACCGGTAATGATCAGGATGGTATTACTAAGTTGAAGCAACATCTCTTTCGGCACTTTCAGACTAAGAATTTGGGCAGATTAAAGTATTTTCTAGGTCGTTCAGTCTAGCTCAGGTATTGGAATCTCACAACGGAAGTATGCCTTAGACATTCTTGAGGAAACAGGAGTGACAGGCTATAGACTTGTTGACACTTCTATGGATCTGAATTCTAAACTTCTACCAGGAGGGTGAGCCGCTTAGTGATCCTGCAAGATATAGGCGGCTGGTTGATAAATTAAATTACCTCACAGTGACTAGACCTGACATTTACTTTCCTGTGAGTGTGGTAAGTCAGTTCCTGGATTCTCTCTGTGATAGTTATTGGAATGCAGTTGTCCGCATTCTTCGATATATAAAATCAGCTCCAAGCAAAAGATTATTATTTGAAGATCGAGGCCATGAGCAAATTGTTGGGTACTCGGATGCTGACTGGGCACGATCACCTTCTGATAGATGTTCTACGTCTGGATATTGTGTTTTAGTAGGAGGTAATTTGGTGTCTTGGAAGAGTAAGAAACAAAATGTGGTTGCTCCGTCTAGTGCAGAAGCAGAATATCGAGCAATGGATGTAGCAACATGTGAGCTAGTTTGGATCAAACATTTGCTTAATGAGTTGAAATTTGGTGAGATCGGCAAGATGGAACTTGTGTGTGATAATCAAGTTGCCCTTCATATTGCATCAAATCCGGTGTTCCATGAGCGAACTAAACATATTAAGATTGACTATCATTTTGTCACAGAAAAGATACTCTCAGGAGATATTGCCACAAAGTTTGTGAAGTCGAATGATCAGCTTGCAGACATTTTTACCAAGTCCCTCACTGGTCCTAGCTTGTTACATACGATTTGTATGCACCAACTTGAGGGGGAGTGTTAGATAGTTATATAGTTAATATATAATTACTCCGAGTCCCATATTGAACAAGAGTAGGATCCCTATTATGTATAGTTATAAATAGGGCCCATTGTATTATGATTAATTGATCATAGATTTTTCTCCTGTGCAATCTCACATGTAGGAAGGAGACACAATATATCTTACATCAAAACTCCTCTTCTTCTCATTAAAAGGAGGTTAAGAACTTCACTTCTTTTTGTTGTTTTTTATTTTCTTTTTTTTTTTGGGGGGGGGGGGGGGG
>MCJB01017311.1:0-80834 GCA_002018475.1 Nicotiana obtusifolia | reverse complement strand
GATAGTTGTGTGATATGCCTTGTGGCTCTGACAACTGGCTGAAGTGTTTCATCTCTGTTGCTCTCTCTCAACTGACAACTGCCTTGGGATTGCTCTCGAAGCCTAAGTGTAGACATTATGTTTACCATTGACAATTGCACTCAAATTTTATTAATCTTTATCAAATAGTCTAACCTGTGGCTAGTTCACGCGGTGACAATCGCCCATGAGCACAGGCTGTCAGAGCAGCATCAAGCACAAAAGGAACAGCTTCCAGAATATCCCATGCGGGCAACTGAAGATGAGGAGATATATCTTCGTTGACAGACCCAGATGAGTTACTACCAGCTGAAGTCGCTGGTGTAAGGGACTGACCAGCACTATTTATTTTTCTGAACATGAAGTTCAGCAGTGCTTCGACAATCTGATGAACCGGAGTTCCAGGGACGAGACCTGAGAGAGGTGAAGCAATACATGCCTGATTTTGCAGGTACCAGCATTTTAGTTTCGGAAAAGAATCCATAAATATGGGTTCTTCAGGTAATTGACGTGGAGTTCTAGACAATTGCTTGCTTTTGCTTTGACCTTTAAGTATATCTTCAGAGCATGCCAACTGGGAGTTACGAACCAGCAATAGGTATTCAGGAGTTAGATGGGATCCCACAGGAACATCTCTGGTGACATGCTCAAGAGGTGGCTGATCAAACCTCCACAACTTCAGCAGAAGTGTGAACGCATTCGAGAAAACAGCATGTGAATTAATCTTTTCCGACATTAGAGTCCATGATACATTGGGGGCACAAGAACCGAAGGCTTCACAAATTGGCATCAATGCACCAGCAAGCTGTGGAACCTGGAGAAATTTTAAGTACACCGTCAGTAACAGAGGAAACAAGAACTTTGGTTTCTCCATCTTTATCTTAAGCCCAGCTGCACTCAGTATACTTTTCTCAAAACCTATTTTCAACAGAACTTTAGTTCTATAAATTGTTGTTCAGGTAACCTATCTCTATAAAAGTAGCGCAACACTGCAGCTGTATGCTAGCATCTGATTCAAGTCTATGTGATTTTCACCGACATTAACATATAAATGACATCAAACATAATTCAGAACAAGAAAAGTGCAGTGGAAGTTTAACCTACCAATCCATGCAAAGAAAATATCTGGATACAATCGATAGATGATATACCAATGAGAAGGACATTCAGAACTGGAGCATAGCTTATCAAATGGCTTTCAGTTCCACAATAATCAGAAGGAACACAAGGTGAAAGCAACCTAGTGATGAATAGAACCGTATGTTCCTGCAAGCATGTAGATGAAAATACGGTGTAAATGAGTGTGCAAGACATAAAAATGAAATATACAAGACACCCACTTCAGAACTTGATAATGACTTCAGAATACCAGATCTTTTAACAGGGTACCTCGTATCTGAATATATTTTCACTTCAAAGTAAACCAAATATACTATAGATATAAGCGATTAGTGATGGTGGCTAGGTGAGTGTTCTTCCGCTCCATCTTTGTTACCGCCTTTCTTTATTTTTAACCCTTTCTGGGGGTTGCTGATCTAATGCTTCTCAACCTTGTTTGCTAATAATATTGTTCACTTATTTATGTTTTTTTCTCTTTTTTGTTCATTCAGTTAAGGTTGTTCTTTCCTCTGTGCAATACTCACAATGTTTGAGAGGAGACTTGATCTAAGGTAATGAAGGCTCTCAAAGAGGTTTTGCTGCTACTATAGTACAAAATACTGGTTTTAATCCCAGAGAGATGGCATGTGTTACCTGTATATTCCAACCGCGAGCAAGAGAGGCCCCACAGAGAATAGTAGCAGCAGAAATCTTTTCTTCATCGGAACCATCGATAGCAATCTCATATATTTTCTCTATTTCTGCTAAGCTTCCATCAAATGCATGAGCTTATTAAATTCAGTTTTCATGCCACCAGATAAATATCAAGAAAGAGCATCTGATATGTACGGCTTCAGGAAAGAAAGGGATTTTCAATCGAAGATCAGCTTTTCTTTCTACCAGAGAGCGCCAGATGTGAATACTTCCGATTTGCAGATGTTTCTTAAGCAGAAAATGATATGTCCATTATTTTGAAGTGATAACCCTTTTCTTATACATCTATAACTCTGAACTCCAAATATGACCTATATTAACCAGTGGCATGGCGTAAAACTACTGCTTAAATCTACTGAGGCTTTCTTTAAAAGAATATGCCCGTTATATCAAGCTATGAACAAATTTCTATATCTATATGGATAAAAACTCCTAATATGAACTTAAAAGCAGCCACATTAAGCAGTGGCACTGGGACACGACTACTGCTTGACCAAATAACCTTGACTATGGCGTGAAGTGAGCAAACTAGAAATAAAGAAAAGCTTTCTATTGTCAACATCTGTCATACCTTGAGGCGGTTGTTGAAACCAATGCACTGACCATTGGAGGAGTTAGGAGAGATCCCTTCATCAGTGATGACCAGCCAAGCAATGGGCCTGAAATGCTACGAGGCAGTTGATTGCATTGACCTTTTATGTATCCAGGCCATAAATAAGCAGATGTGTCCAAAATGTTTCTAGCAATGCAAGCCTCAACAATAAGGTGCCACAAGTTCCCAGCTACAAATAGTTACAGATGATTAGCATACTTACTAGTTAGGAATAGGCTTTAAATTGTTAGAAAACTTTTAATCTTTTTTATTATAATTATAATTATTATTATTATTATTATTATTATTATTATTATTATTATTATTATATATTATTTTCGCTAGTACTCTTATTTTATTTTGGCATGATGACGATATGAGTTGAACTTAAATAAAGAAGTGAGGATTCATATAGCCGACCCCAACTTTGTTTGGGATTGAGGCGTAGTTGATGTTGTTGATGATGACGATTAGCATACACTACTAGTATAACTACTTATGCATATAAGAGTAAATAAAGATGCACTATTGATTAATTAGATTTTTCGACCATACAGTCTGAAAACAATCTGCCCCAAAAAAAAAAAAAAAAAGTAAAGAATTTACAAAGAGAAACAACTACATGGATGGGTTGTGGGAATAAAGAGGAAGAAAATTCTAAAACTTAGTCAAATTGAAAAGAATGCAAGATAGAATCCAGGCAGCAATTGATAAGGCTGACAAAACACAGACCTCTCTTGAAATCTACTGGACTCACCACAATTGACAGGCACATCATTCAATCTCATCCCATCAAAGTACTCACTTCCCACGCTTAGCCCTGAAAGGAACATCATTGCTTTAACAGCAGCTTGGTTTGCCAACGGAATTGCTGGCAGTGGTGGAGTCAACAAGCCTTCATAATCATGCAATTGCTGTAAGCTAGAAACCAAGGCCTGACGACGTTTTTCCGTGGACTCTTTTCTTTGATCGCTAGAGGTGCTATCATTTTCCTCTTCTTCAATGATGTTGGTAATTGCTAGCGGTGTAATAGACAACAATAAGCATAAGCAGGTATCAAAACGAGGTACTGGTCCCTCACTCGAATCCCTTTCCTAAATTGACCAAAAGCAGTTATTTAGTAGTACATTTTCAATATCAAACAAGCTATTAAAAAACTGCAGTTTCAATTCTGATAAGCTGTTTCATTTAATCTTCTATACAAAGGAATGTAAATTCTTGGTTGAGAAGGAAACCCCATATTTAGCCCTTAACAAATAAATTTCTAGAACTTTGAAACTTGGAAGCACTTCTCAGCAAAATTGTGTTAGAAAAGAAGACCTAGAGCTGAAGATGGAAAATGGTAAATGGCTAGGAAGCATAGGTTTTCTATCATCACGCCGACTAGCAGAAAATGCAAGTGATCCAGAAGCCATAACAGCATGAAGAAATTGCTGTGAGCTTGTTTTGCATTCCCTAGAGAGGACTCCACGGTTTTTGGATATCAATAGCACCAAAGCCTCCAGAGAGATATTCTTAGAGTTTCTTAGAGCTGATGAGTTTGACACTAGAAGTTGTAAGTGCTGCATGAAAGAATCCCAATGTGTGGGCCTAAAGAAAGAACAAATGCATATTTAGCTACCACTAATATCTATTAGTCTAGCATAGTACCAGTATAACTACTTATGCATATACTGGTATTTGTTTCATTTAACCTTCTATACAAAGGAATGTAAATTCTTGGCCGAGAGGAAACCCCATATCTAGCCCTTAACAAATAAATTAGGCTGGTTTTCGGAAATTTGAAACTTGGAAGCACTTCTCAGCAAAATTGTGTTAAAAAAGAAGATTTAGAGCTGAAGACAGAAAATGGTGGATTGCCAGGAAGCATAGTTTTTCTATCATCTAGCAACCTTGATAAAACTGATGAAAGAATGGATATCTTCGTTGACTCTTACTCTATTAACAAGCCTTAGGGCTGAAATCCATAATCCAAAAAATGTGTCCTGCCACGTTGTGCAGTTAGTTGCATGCAGAGCCTTCACCAGACCTGCAAATAACTCCAGTTTAGCAGGTCACAACAGGGTATACTAAAAAACTTAGACGATACTACAGTGTCGACCAGTTAGGGTATCAGCGGAACTTGTAGCTGCCACTTGAAATCCATCCATGGTATCTTCTAGAAAGAGATCAATTGGTAGCCAGAGAACTGATGTACTAGCAGCATCACGCCGACTAGCAGAAAATGCAAGTGATCCAGAAGCCATAACAGCATGAAGAAATTGCCGTGAGCTTGTTTTGTATTCCCTGGAGAGGACTCCAAGGTTTTTGGATATCAATAGTACCAAAGCCTCCGGAGAGATATTCTTGGAGTTTCTTAGAGCTGACGAATTTGACACTAGAAGTTGTAAGTGCTGCATGAAAGAATCCCAATGTGTGGGCCTAAAGAAAGAACAAATGCATATTTAGCTACCACTAATATCTCTTAGTCTAGCATAGTATGCATTTCTTTAAGCACTACTTCTCATTTCATGGCTCAACAGAACTCTGAGACAAAAGCATTAGTAAGAGAAACGTTGCTATTTGATACAGTGCAGAACTTAATGAAGGAAGCTCTATGATCTTACATGTTCTTACGTGCCAAGTAAAGAATCATGGATGTCAATTTGTCCCCAAAAAGTTCACCAATTATTTCAATAGCCAATACAGTGTTCATTCTACATAATCCTTCACGATGTTCAACCCTTTTCCCAGTAAAGCCATCACGATTGCAGATTTCCATTTCTTGAGTTGCAACTGGCCACCTAGACTTCTTTTCAGCAGTCAGTTCCAGCAACCCCTCATCGTCAAGCGAGGCATCAAGTAACTGCCATACAACCATGAAAACATATCCAACCACATGCTTTCCACTTTCAGAACCCTGAAGTTCAAATATCTGGGAAAGATGAAGAGTATCATTTATCGACTCCATAATCCTGCAATAGCAATACCAGATAAGTTAACTCTTTACTGAATTTTATCCACAAAAATTATACTAGTTCAAAACAACGTCAATGTTAATTTGGGAAATTTGAATCAATCTTGAATATTATCAGTTTTCACTTTTCAGCCACATGGACGTCTGTTTACCTCCCAGGAAATATAGGAGGACAAACATTCACCGGAGCATATAATGGAATATTATGTCAAAAAAATTTCACTTAAGATATCATTCTCACAACAGATTGAGGCACAAATCTAGAGGACCTCTTTCCGGAAGAAAAATATATAGAAAACCAGAAAATGAACAAAAGAAGCTCTGTTGACAAAAAGAGACTATCGAACAAAGAGTTATGCCAAATTAGTCAATAACATTTTAGAGAAAGAAAAAAAAAAGTTAATACTCTAGGAAACGTCATAGATTATGCTATTATAATTTGAAGATTCAATGAGTGCCCAAGGGAATGATTACACAGCGAAATGTGAGCCATTTCATCCAAAGTAATTCAAACTACATCTTTTAAATTTTGGGACATAATATAGCACTTGATTTTAGGAGACTGGTGGAAAGCGTATTGATCTGCAGAAAGCGTATGACAAGATTCCTAGAAAAGTTCTTTGGAGATGCTTGGAGGCTAAAGGTGTGTCGGTTGCCTACAATAGCGCGATTATGGATATGTATGATGGAGCTAAGACTCGGGTTAGGACAATAGGAGGAGACTCTGAGCATTTTTCGGTGGTTATGGGGTTGCACCAAGGTTCTGCGCTCAGCCCGCTCTTATTTGCCCCGGTAATGAACGTGTTCACACCATATTCAAGGGGAAGTGCCATGGCGTATGGTATTCGCTGATGACATAGTTCTGATTGATGAGTCGCGAGCCGGTGTTAACGAGAGGCTGGAGGTTTGAAGAAAGGCTCTTGAGTCTAAGGGTTTCGAGCTGAGCAGGACGAAGACAGAATACATGGAGTGTAAGTTCAGCGCTGAGTCAACGGAAGTGGACGTGGATGTGAGGCTTGTATCTCAGGTCATCCCAAGTAGAGGTTGTTTCAAGTACCTTGGGTCGGTTATCTGAGGGAGGGGAGATCGACGAGGATGTCAGACACTGTATTAGGGTAGGGTGGATGAAGTGGAGATTAGCATCTGGAGTCTTGTGTGACAAGAGAGTGCCACCAATACTCAAAGGTAAGTTTTATAAACCGGTGGTTAGACCGGCCATGGTGTATGGAGGCTGAGTGTTGGCCTGTTAAGAACTCACATAGCCAGAAGATGAAAGTAACAGAGATAAGTATGTTGAGGTGGATGTGCGGGCACACTAGGATGAATAAGATTAGGAATGATGATTTTCGGGAGAAGGTGGGTGTGGCCCCAATTGATGACAAGATGCGGAAGCGAAGCTCAGATGGTTCGGGCACGTACAGAGGAGAAGCCCAGATGCTCCAGTAAGGAGGTGTGACCGGCTGGCTTTGGAGGGCACGAGAAGAGGTAGATGGCGACCTAAGAAGTATTGAGGAGAGGTGATCATGGCGGACATAGCGATGCTTCAGATTTCCGAGGATATGGCCCTTGATAGGAAGCTGTGGAGGTCGAGTATTAGGGTTGTAGGTTAGGAGATAGTTGAGTCTTGCCTTAGTTCGTACCTTTGTGAGCCTAGTCTGGTAGGGCTTTTGTCTGAGACAGCTAGTGGCAGTGTTGTGTCTTACTGCTCTTTCGTTTTTCATAGTGCAGGTCTATTTACTGGCTATCACTTTTGCTTTGCATCTATTTTCTGGTTTTCATGATGTTATTTTTTCTGATGGTATTTGTTGGTGGTTCTGATTTTGTCTCTTTTTGTCTTCTTGAGCCGAGATTTTTCAAAAACAGCCTCTCTACTCCTTGGGGTAGGGGTAAGGTCTGCGTACACACTACCCTCCCCAGACCCCACTAGTGGGATTTGATTGGGTCGTTGTTGTTGTTGTTGTTGTAATATAGCACTTGATATGACTGAGATGAGCTATGAAGTCTACCTACCACGAATGACATAAAATGATAGGCATCAAAACTGATCCTAGCAACAAATAATATAGTCTAAAGCACCTAGCGAAAGAAAAAAGATTCTTATGGAATCAAACTAAAGAGACACTACAAGAAAATGTCACAAAAATAGGAGAACGAGACATACTTTTGATAATGTGGACCATTAATTAGAGATGGTAATGAAAAAGCGTATCTTTTTAGAAGTTCCATATACAGCCTGTATGCCATCGGACAGCTCCTTCGTGTAGGAATTACTCTGCAACAGAAAAGAAATTATAAAAATCATCGCAACAAAATGACTCAATCAATCAATCAACTATGGCTCAATTCCGAACTAGTTAGAATCAGCTTATTTGAATCCCCTGTATCAACACGGCTCTATTCAAGTCCATTTCAATTTTCCGTCAACCTAAGGCAACTCTCTGTTTTTATTCAATCAGCTATATGAATCCCATGTATCCGTTCTGCTTATTTGTCGAAATGTGTGACAATAACATCTAAAAGCTTAAGCTGTTAGAAAGATCACACTTTTATTTTCTTAATTATGTCTTTTATAGCTTATGTTGTTATAGAGATCACACACTTTTATTTTCTTAATTTTCTTGATAATGTCTTTTCTTTCTTAATTATGTCATCCAACACGCCCCTTATTTTCTTAATTATGTTACTCAACATATCTCACGTGCGGGCCCGGGCCAAGCACATGAAAATTCCTTTCCTTTGGTGAAACTCGAATTCAAGACTTCTGCCAGCTCTGATATTATATTGAAGTATGTGATCATCTAATTTAAAAGGTTAAACTGTTAGAAGAACACATTTTTATTTTCTAAAATTATGTCTTTAATATGGCAATATCTCAAATATTTCTTGACAATTTTTTTTTCACGAAAGAAGATAGATAAGTGGCTCTTGCATGAACGATTACGAATAAGTGTCAAAGCCATAGATCATAATTTTAATCATCTCCCTTTTCCTATAAATCAGTGTTATCAAAGGTGCACTTAAAGCGTGCTTAAGCCCTGAAGGAGGCTCAAAACATGTTGATCACTTTGCCTTGCTTAGCGGGTGTTTTAGTGTTGTCATCAAGGCTAAGGCATACTTTCCCTTGTCAATGAGCGTAATCCTGAAAAGGCAACACTAACCAATTGATATTTCACTTTATCATAAATTTTCTTCAATTTCCTTGTCCATATATTTGGTATCCATGCTTATAGATATTAGTCTTGGACCATACATATACATATTGTAGTTTTCCATTTGCGCCTTTCTTCGTGAAAGCCCCAATAAACCTTGAAGTTTTTTGCATTTTCACCTTTGACAACACAGCTATAAATTCCCCAATCTTACACCATGCGGAACATATCCAACAATTGTTCCTCCAGACTATCATCATTGCAATTTTTGAGAAGCTGGAAAAAGTAGCTTCTCTCCGAAAGCACTTTTCTCATAAATACTTTTTGAGAAAAATACACTAAGCTTGGCCAAACACTAATTATTGCTCAAAAGTATTTTTCAAATTACAAAAATAAATTGCTTATCACCAAAAGCACTTTCTCAAAATAAGCTTATTTTAGAAGCTTGGTCAAACATGCTATTAAACACATTTCGTAAAAATAACAAAACACTAAATTTGCTTTAAAAAAATGAAGGAGCAAAAAAGAGACCTGGTAGAGAGAAGAGCCAGAACGAACAAAGGAGGTACAATTCTAACCGTCAAAGCTTTCTCTAGAAACTTCCAAGCAATAGGAACGTTATTCGACCAACATATATGATTTACTAAAATTTCACCGACGGCGACGGACGGCATGGATACGCCGGCGGAGTTGAGACTTGAAGAAAGTTGCATGGCCCATATCAAAGGATCGGTGTTTTTCTCCTGAGCTAATTTCGTTAGCTCCGTTACTCTATCGGAGATAGAGTGTACGGTGTCCGTTTTCATTGCTTAGTCGATAAAATGGTGTGCTCCGGCGAGGTGCGCCGGCTGTTTTATCGCCTGCGAAAAACAGAATAAGTATGGACTGTGGAGTAATGAATACGGGTGGTGTGGTGGGTCTTCTTTTATATTTATAGTTATTAATTTCGATAGTCAAATAACATAATTTTTGAAATACTTTTTAAGATATTTGAATTATTAATTATTATAGCGTAAATTATTTTTTTATCATAATTTTTAAAAAATATAAATTTTGTTTCAAAAAATATATAATTCGGTATCATAATTTCTGGCCAAAATTAAGAAAAGTTGACTCTCAATTTGAATACAAAGTTATCGTTTAAAACATATAAAAAATATTCATTTAATACATGTCATAAATATTAGTGATTACAAAATCATATCATAAAAATTAAAATAGTATAAATGCGTCCTAATTAATAGGATAGTGAAAATTAATATAGCCAAATTTCAATTTATTTTGGATTAACTCGCTGCAAAAGTAGGGTAAGTGCATCAATAATCACTTTAAACTTGTTTAAAATATATTTATAATTTACAATGTATTTAACGATTAGCCGATTCACTCAAACTTCATGACTAAGTATCCTGAATTTTCGAGTTGCTAATTTGAAATTCAGGATTAAGTGTCCTGAATTTTTGAACTACTAATTTAATACTCAGGACATAAGATTCGAACTTCTAAATATAATTTTTGAACTTTAGGATAAGATGTCCTTAAGTTTGAACTTTGAGGTTTAAACTCTGGAAAGTCGTGTCCTGAAATTTGAGCGAATTAATTAATCTTTAAATATATTTTAAACTGCCAATATATTTTAAATATCATGCTTAAGAGTAACTAAATTATGTCCTTTCCACGTAAAATTACCAATACATTAGTTGGATACAAATGTATGCTTTAGTGGAATTTCGATGGACCTCATCACTTTTTCTTTTTTTATAATAAAGTAGTAGTAATAGATTTGATTATCTCATTGCATAGTTATCCTATTAAAGTTAATTAAATATATGTCCAATTTAAGCGTGTGTACTACGCATAATTGTTGACCTTTGATGAATTAAGCACATATGAAATCAAATTATGCAATTACACCTTGACTGCTTTTGGAGAGTTTGGATAATATAATATTAAAAGTTAAAGATAAAGCTGAAGATTCTTATGATATATATCTTTCACTTTTTTAGTGTACCTCCTAATTTCATATCAGAAATGAGAATATCTTTAATTGGAAGCGCTTTTTGTTTAATGAACCTTATGCGGCGCGAATTCAAATTGAGTCGAATTATAAAACGGGCAATCTGAATTGGCCAGACTCTAAAATGAGCACGATCTGGATGAGATAAAAAAAAAAGTACTAATAGAAAAAAGAATATGTGGTTTAGGTTTTATGATTAATTATAAAAAAAAATTTGCACATTCAATGTAATTTAGAAGGCCACATTTCTCTTTTCTAATTATCAGCCAATGCTTAAAATAAATGTGTCTTTTAAGTAATGTATTTAACTATTTACTAAATTATTCTTAATTATGGCTAATTTGGATTTATGCAGCAACAATCCATAAATACACACAAAATATAGGTTGTTACCGTCGTTATGTAATAACGAAATATGCCACTTTATGTAACGATTGATTTGGTGTAGTCGCATCGTTACCTTATCTTTTTCTCTCAATCCTCATCCTTCATTATTATTAAATAATTTTATTTTATCACTTATCCTACCTTTTATATAGTAATTTTACCCTGTAGCATAATTTTTCTTTATTGCATTACAAGTTTATTCTTCATATTGCTGTCACGTGATATAATAAAACGACAACAAACAACATAATCTATTCGAATATTGTATTTATATAGTACAATACCATACAATACGATACGATACATTATAAAACGATACGTAACAATCATCCAAACAAGCTGTGAATACAATCTTAGCTGCATCAATATCCAATTACGCAAGCAAATTGTTGAAAATTTCTAAAATAACAAACTTTTTTTTTTATTAGCCACATGTAAAACGGAATTCTTCTCGTCTGATTAATTAGTTCCTTAAATTATCAACCTTGCTAAAAGAACTAAAAAGAAGAACTAACTAGCTAAAGGAAAAGAGATGATGCAAAACATGAAATGAGTGTATCACAGCAAAAATGGATGGCATTTCTGTTCAATTATTTGAAAATAGAACATATATGTACATGTGAATAATCGCCAAAAGTTTAACAAACAGTAAATTCTGAACTCATAATTTTAAAATTATGACGAGTCCAGTGCTAAATGACCTCTGAAAGGATAATTGAACAATCAAGTTAATTTACATATTGGAATCCGCCTACCCCTCACAAAATACTGCACCAATTCATGGGTTCTTCTCTGATAACATGATCAATAATAACGGATTGGTTTAACGACTGAGACGTATCGTAGCTGGTATAAGGAGGAGAGTTGCGGTAGCGTGAACCGTAATAAGGTTGATCAACCAAGGCTCTTCTAGAAGAATAATAAGAGCTTGGCTCACCCAATGCATTGGAATTGTGGTAGCCATAGGGTCCATCTATTGCACTATAGCTATTATTATTATAGCCATGGCCATAGTTATGGTTATGGCCATAGCCATTATTTTGCCCATAGTGACTTCTTTGAGTGAGATTTGGATGTCTCAATTTCACTGATATTAATTCTGCATGTTGACCTGACCTTGACAATGCCATTAACAATCTGTTTGGATCCACTTCCCCATAAATATTTGCTATTCCTTGTTCTGCATCTATTGTCAATGAATATACTCCTGTACAAAAGCGAATACAAAATCAAGAATCAACAAACTTTATAGTCCGTTTTACCGAGCTGCAAAATTCAGCTTACTTTGAGAAGTATTTTTTTTTTAAAAGTGCTTTTTTCAAAAGTACTTTTAATGAGAAGCAGTTTGTGTACGACTAATTAATTTGAAAAGCACTTCTGAACAACACTTGGTGTTTGGCCAAGCTTTAAAAAACTGCTTCTAAGTGTATTCAAAAGTGCTTTTCAAAAAAGTACTTTTAGGGAGAAGCTACTTTTTTCTGCTTCTCCAAAACTGTTTCTGCTTCTTCTCAAAAGCATTTTTTTTTTCTTTCAAAAGCTTAGAAAAAACACTTTTGACAAAGAAAAACAAATACTTTTGTCTCAAAAGAAGCTTGGCCAGACTATTAGTTAAGTATAAATAAATAAAAATTTTAAGTTTCTATTTATATATATAATTCAAGTCAAAAACAACGGATGTGGCCGCGCCTATATTCTTAATATTCTTTATGAGAATTCAAAACCTCCTTCTTTTAGACAAGAATCAACTCAACTTTTTCAAATTTATTTGCAAAAAATTTAGACTTTATGCACTGGTATTATAAAAGATTTTTATATTAATCGGTCATTTACAAGAAAAAGGTAACGGATTACCTCGTATAGAGTGCAACACTTCCATCATATTCATCTTACAGGAATCGCAGTTGACATTCACTTTCAAAGTGCAACTCTAGAAAACAATTGAACGGAAATGCAAAAATAATAATAATAATAATAATAAAATCAGTGAGAGCATTAGAACCTTGAATATGCTTATTTTGATAAATACTTCTCCTAAAATGGAGTTTCAAAAATTTACTATAACTACAAAAAAAAAAAAAATTTAAAAAAAATAATCAACTGCACAAAGTATTCCGTGTTCATGCAAGATCGGGAAAGGGCCGCACCATAAGGGGTGTGATGTAGGTAGCCTACTAATTTTACGGCGCGGACGGCAAACCCGTGACCTATAGGTCAAACGGAGACAACTTTACCATTACTCCAAAATGACACTTCTACTATAACTACAAATATACAAGAAAATTGAAAGCTAAGATAGAAAAGTTTCTTCACTTACCACATCTGCGAAGGGCTCCATGGAAATTATTTACTGGTCTCAAAAACAACTGGTAAATATAAAAAGAGAGATTAGTGAGGACAAAGATATATACATATACTTATATTTAACATATACAAATTCTTTTTGCACAACGATTTTGTTATTGGATCGACAATTAATTCACCATTAAAGAAACATGGGAATCAAGGGGATATTTGAGTTATTAAAATAAATTAAACTAACCTAAAAATATAATGAAAATGCCAATGGAATAAAGGAAGAAAGAACAAATAAATGATGAAGAGGAGTGCTAGGTTTTTTAATAATGAGGTTATGCGATTTTCACGATATTACTCACGCCTAAAAAGGTAAGTTAAGATTTGGTTTCTTGTGGAGATTGTCTCAAAATGGAAACTCATTAATTTGAAGCCTAAAAGAAGAAATTAAATATAATATCAATATATTAAGTAAATATTACTTCAATGGTAGCAACATTTACAATAAGCCACGTGATAATCTGTTCTAGATTAACTTTCTATATATCCTGACAATATAAAAGATTTTATACTATTAGATTATTGTAAAGATTATTATATGTAGTTATGACAAAATAAGACAAAATATCTTATTGTAAAATTTATCTTCCTCATTTTAATTATAATCAAGATCTTTTAGAATTGAGCAATTAAGATCGAGAATGTTATTGTTTATTTATTTACACATGGTTTACATTTATAGTGTCTGTTTAATGTTCTGAACAAGTATTCTTGCAAAGATTCGATGGTCAAGAGATGGCCAAAATGAGTTTAACTAATATCCATCGACAATTTACCTTTTCTTTTCCACACAACCAGGTAACTTTAAAGCATATTAAAGTAATTCCAAACATTTCAATTTTTAAACTTATTAAGGAAAGTAATGATAAATGGTAAGTTGGACTCTAAATTTATTCTAGACCATGTTTACCATAAAGGGTAGATCTTGAACCCAAAAAATTTAAGAATCATACTTCACCATGTGAAAAATGCTACGTAGATGATTTCTTCATGTCTATTCAAACCTAAGTAAACAATGTTACTCAGTAGGCCAGTACTATTGTTGTCGTGGTAGGTAGCAAATACTAGGTGAATTAGTCGAGACACACATAAATTGGACTGAACGCCAGAATTATCAACAACAAAAAAATGGAAATGGCAAAAAGAGTGCTATCCGAGCAGATGTGAAGAAAAAGTATCGAAATCACGCTTAGAACTTACGCATCAATCATATACAGCACAATCAAATAACAAATGCAATAAACACCTTTGAAGCTTTGCAAGGAGTTCTAAACAAATGCAAAGAGCATAAATTATTGTTGATACAAAAAAAAGATATGTTTTATGGGCTCTAGCTTAAATAGATGACCTATAAGATATAACGAGGTAGACTCATTTTCTGGTATATTTAATTGTCAAGACTTGGATTCTTTTGACAATTCCATAAAAATATTTGCATCTAATGAAAACTTCATCAGCAATTGTCAAGTCTTGTATTTTCCATAATGAACCAATCAATCTTTCTTTCATCAACCTATCTCGAGCATAAACAAGAGTGAACCTAAAATCCCCCTAAAACATGAATCCTCAGCTTATTACTTTTGAAACAACGCCAGCGCCAACCGTTCTGCCACCCTCCCTCAAAGCAAATCTTTGTCCTGCAAATTGTACACAGATAGCATTGAAACAAGCAGAACTGTTCTACAATATTAGATAAAATACTTAAACTGAGTATCATTTCTAAATTATAAATCCACTTATCCGGGAGAACCGGGACACACGGGCCAAATTGAGAAACAGGTATTCATACAACTTTACAAGAGTATGTTAGGATACAACAGATGGAGACAAGTCAAAACATTTGGTAAGCTACCAAAAAGTATCACATTTGCCCCACATAACATCAGAGACACTCAACACCTCATTTTATTCTTTTCAAAGGCAAAGACCAAAGGAACAATCTTTGGTTCTACTATCCAAAAAAATATTTGTTGGGTGATCTAATCACAAGCTTCAGCAAAGAAATATCATGATTGATCCAATCCCTAAGTCTTAAGATAATCTAATTCATCAGCCCCGTTGCGTTATCTTTCACAGGATTAGGTTCATGATGAGATACCATGATAACCTAGATTATGAACAGCAATACGGGAGCACCAAGTCCGTGACGACCATGAATCCAATTATTTTGTAGAAGATTGATTATCACATCAGTAATGAGACAAAAACAACAGCGAAAGCAAATCCCTTGTACAAGCAACACCATCAGCCACTACAAGTGAGGTGATTTGGAAAAATAAAGGAGATTTTTCTAATGTTTTTTTATTTAATGTTTTTTATTATTTACAGGGGGAGAGGATTATGATGTGGGGAATCGAACCCCCACCAACAAGGTGAAAGTTCAAGTAGCCAACCAACTGGACTACTAAGATTAACTTTGCAAAATAGAGGAGATTTTGTAAAGTTTATCTTCTGCAAGTAGAATGAATTGTAATTCTACAATGATAATGGACATCAAATATATCATTGTCCATCTTCAAGGGGGTAAAAACAAGTATAATCAGAAAATTCTAGAAGAATGTTTGCTTAGAAAACCAAAAGCCTGAAGAATTTATTCACCTGCATCAAGGGGAACTGGAGACATCAGCTCAAAAGTAGCAGTAACATTATCCCCAGGCATAACCATCTTGACATTTTCAGGCAACTCCACTTTGCCGGTGATGTCAGCAGTCCTCATGTAAAACTGAGGCATATAATTTGAGAAGAAAGCAGTGTGTCGACCACCTTCATCCTTTGTAAGTACATATATCTCTGCCTCAAATTTCTTGTATGTTTTCACACTTCCAGGCTTTGCAATCACCTATAAAACAAAAGGTCTATAAATGTTTGCAAAGTATGTAAGTAAAAGAAAGTCACATTATATTCTTAAAAATTCAGATTCTGACTTTATCACAAATTACAGTATCACGGCTTGAACAATCACCACAAGATTAAATTGAATTTACCTAATCCTATTTTCTGTCGTTAAAGGTGGAAAACTGAACAAGGAATTCTCTTTTTAGGCTGATGATAGAGCGTGCACCTAAATAGCAACATTTCAAAAAGGAACCTGATTCCAAAATGCTTTTAATAAATTTCAAACAATACGGATTCAACATGAATTCTATAACAGTAGAGCTAGTAATAAATGAAAAATATAGATGAATACAGGTAAGAAGTTCTATAAAGAAAGTCACAGAATTTCAAATATACCATTCCTCGCATAATGTCGTCTCGTTTCAAGCCACGAAGAAGAAGCCCAACATTATCACCAGCCTAACAAGAATATTAAAGAAAGGGAGGAAATAATGATCAGTTAATGCTGTAAGAAACTCTTAGTATAGATCAGGTTAGATTTTTACTTGCCCGTAATCCAAGCTCTTCTTGAACATTTCAACACCAGTAACTGTAGATTTTAAATTTCCCTATAAAAGAAAAATGATATTAGGAGCATTGTTACAAAGAGCACAATTACATACTTTATCATGTACCAGGTATTTGACAAAGGAATCAGAGCTCTTAAAACTTCAAAGCCAACTAAGATTGGCTCAAGCACCTTAATCATCAGAACAGTAGATAACCTCAGCCAAAGCTTATGAATAGAGCAAGTCCTCAAACCAGATAATTATATAGTACCACTCATCTAATGCATTGCTTGTATTTTTTAACAGATAAGGTTGTGTACAATTCTGTCCAGTAGCCCATAATGCCAATAAGATAAAGAAAAAGTTATTTGGTTATTAATCAGGTGATGACAGTCATGTTTTTTGTCGTCAATAGTTTCAACCCAAACAGGGAGAACAAGCAGATCCAATCCAGATAACTGCCCCTGGAAATTACAAATTATGAAATAATAATGCCTCCCCAAATGAAGAATAATAAACAAAAGGATTACATGTTACCTGCATCAGCCCTAAAATCTCCACATCCTCTCCAACTTTTATGGTCCCTTGTTCAACACGGCCAGTAGCAACAGTTCCACGTCCCTATGAAACATAAAGAGGAAATAATCATAAAATACTAATCAATACCACAGGGTGAAGCGCTGAAGAAGCATTACTTATTTTTGGATTCCAGCACTCTTTTTCCTTTTTTTTTCCCCTCAGTTTTGCAGCAAAAGGATTTGTTTAATGTTAAAAACATAGAAATAAGATCCATACAAAATTAGAAACTTGAAGGCAAAGTTGAATTTCAAAGATGTTTCTGAAAAAACTCTTGAACAACACAAAGCTAAAGAACATTTAGTTACCTGAATTGAAAATACATCTTCTATTGGCATTAAGAATGGTTTATCAAGCTGACGCACTGGATCGGGGATATATTCATCTACAGCCTCCATCAACTTTAGAATAGCCTTTTTTCCAATTTCTTCATTGGTACTCTGTAATGCAGACAGAGCTGAACCACGAATGATAGGGATTTCATCCCCAGGAAATTTGTAGAAACTAAGCAGCTCTGCGAAACAGGGAAGATCTTGTAAGGAAATTTGGCAAACATGTTATGGCAGTTACCGGCGCGACTCCTTGGCAGTTACCAAGATTTCAAAATGCAATATATTTCACACAAGTGTCAGAAAACCTGGTTACCTCGGAGTTCCATTTCCACAAGTTCCAGCAGTTCCGGATCATCAACAGCATCAACCTTGTTTAGAAAGCACACAAGTGATGGTACACCTACCTGTGAAATGTAGGCACAAAGTAAATTAGAATTACCACATGGAGCTTTCAGTTAATTACTAATCTATCCACGAGATGACACATATCCACCTGGCGTGCAAGCAAAATATGCTCCTTTGTTTGTGGCATGGGTCCATCAGGAGCAGATACAACTAGAATACCACCATCCATTTGGGCAGCTCCAGTAATCATATTCTATGCAAAAAGAAACTATGAGAAAGCAGACAAAACGGGAGCTTGTATTAAGGAATAAAAATTATATCTTGTACTGGAAATCAAGTTTGGACATTGACAAGCATAACCTACAATACCTGAAAAAATATTATCTAAAGAGCGAATTCAGACAGATGCATTACTAGCTGACATGCTTTGGCTATCACACACACAGTCCCAGAAATTGTTACTTTCAGCTTCTTAAGAGCCAAATTAATTCCATTTATGCTAACGACTACTTTTTGAGGGATATGGTAAATTCCATCCTCCAAAAACCCCCCTCCCCTGGACACAACAATGGATTTTACCCTTTTTCCTTTTGGTGACTCGAGCTTGCAATCTTATGATAACAGTTGAGGATGTCTTCTACTAGACCACCCCTCTCTTGACTGAGGACTAGGTAAGCACCCTTGACGTTTTGAACTGCAAAAGTTTTCAACTAGTAGTACTTTTGATATACTTCCAAAACCTATAAGTTTTATCTTCAAGAGAATCAAAAATATAGAATGTCATTTAAAAATTGGTCAACATATGTAACATTGTAGGGGAGAGGGCAACAACATACAGTGCTTCTAAAAATAGTTTTTTTGACAATGAAGATCTAAAGATTGTACTTTCTATACTAGTTTTCCACTAACAGATAGAGAAAATGGCCATTTTCAATATGGTAACAGATGGAATTTATGACTGTTATCTTTCTGCTCAGACCTAACAACGGAAATCTTGGGGAACCAATTACAGTTTTCCTTTCAATGATTGCTGTTATACGACATCACAATCCGTGAAAGATAAGCTTTCACGGACACAGAATTATTTGCATACAAATAGTTTCTCTTTCAAGCAAAGATAAGCTTGATACTAAGTACTTCCTGGGTTGCTGGTAATAAGCATTCCCTACGTAATAAGCACTTGTTTAATAAGTAACATAAAGCACTACGTAATAAGTACTTAAAATCATAAAGTACGATAACTGAGAGTTGTGCATCTCACTTTAACATAATCAGCATGTCCTGGGCAATCGACATGCGCATAATGTCTTTTAGCCGTCTCATACTCCACATGGGCCTACAATACATCAGTTCCAGTGTCAAAAGAAAAAGAATTAAAAGTGAGAGCGTCAACAAAAATGGCACAAAATCAATACCGTAGCGATGGTAATTCCTCTCTTTTTCTCTTCAGGGGCTTTATCAATTTCATCAAAAGCAACAGCCTTAGCCTTTCCTTCTTCTGCTAGGACCTAGAAAAGGGACAGGTTCTTCTCGTGTCACGGATTGATTAGATAACTGAATGAGAAAAGGATAATGTAGCAGACGGAGGGAAGCAAAATAACAAGTACCAAGACTAACCAACCTTACCTTTGTAATTGCGGCAGTCAGAGTAGTCTTTCCATGATCAACATGGCCGATAGTTCCCACGTTAACATGAGGTTTTCTGCAGGAACCCAGAAGATGTTATTAGATGAGAACAGAAATCGGCTGGTGTAATTTTCATTTTCTATTTGGCATAGTCAACTGAGAGCGTATAAGGACAGCAATATGGTTCTAAGTAAAGCAGAATAGACATCAGGGATTCATATAGCTGACCGCAGCTACTTCAGGGTTGATTCGTAATTTTGTTGATCATTTGGCATTTCTCCTTGATATTTATATTTCCATCAAACCAGAAAAGAGAAACTCAAAAATCTCCAAATTTGCGGAACAATATATATTAAATCAGTACAAGTCTAGACACGAAAGGAATTTGCATCATTTAAGAGGGAATTACAGAAGAAGACTCGCATACATGCATACAGGAAGAAAGAAGCATACTTGCTCCTGATCAATCAAGAAAAAACTTAAATGGGTTTTTGGTTGATCCAGAGGAAGTTTAATCTTATGTTTGAGTGAAGGTGCCTCTTAATACGAATCAGGAAGCTCTATTGTCAAAATAGAATTGAAGAAGAAGTCATAAGCTTATTGGACGAAAAAGCAAAACAGCTATAATGGTAATCTGTTAATCTAATGAAAGTTTATTTTTACATCCGAGTGAAGGTGGCTCTTAAGATTAGAAGAGCAAATTATCACAAGTCCAGGCATGAAAGGGAAATTGCAGCATCAAAATTGGAATTACAGAAGAACTCTGTCCAACATATATGCGTATAGAAAGAGAAGCTAAAACAGCACAATGGATGTTCAGGCACTCCACTAGGAATTTAACGACTTAATCTAACATTCTAGTAGAGGTTGGCTCTCCACAACAAAATATAAAATCTTAAAAATGTCCAAGCTTAAAGGAATTTTGCATCATTTAAATGGAATTAAAGAAGAATTATGTCCACCATAGATGGGTACAGGAAGAAAGAAAGGAAAGTCAGTACACAATATACACCCACCCTCCCCTATCTCACACTAGCCTGAGAGCACTTCATACAAGCCCTTCCTTAATTTAGCCTTTTCCCTTGCTCTTCATATCTCCATGCAACCAGAAAAACTCAAATCGCCACAGTTTCAGGAAAAAGATATCACATCATTACAAGTCCAGGCATGAAGTGAATTTGCATAACTAAAGTGGAACTACAGACGAGCGCAATACAACATATACATATATAAAGAAACAAGCAAGCCTACTACACGTGTGCTCAGGTACTCTATTCAACAAATCAACTGAGCCTCAATCCAAAATTAGTCAATGTCGGGCATATGAATCCTCCAGATACATCCCCATACTAATGGAACTCATTTCATTCTAATACTAGATAATTTTCCTTCTGAGACAAATTAGGTATTCTCACCATACGCCAATGTACAAATCTCTAAACACTAAAAAAAAATCTATACAAAAGAAAATTTTAATCTTACAAGTGAAGGTGATCATGATCTCCACCAGGGGTTCAATAAATGCAGGAGCTGCATTTGCATTTAACGTTTCATTGAGTAAAGCTGAGAACAAACAAGACTGATATATGTGTGGTCGATATTCCAATCAATCAATCAATCAATCAATCAATAACGACTTAGTTATGAACTAAGCAGGTCAAGTATAAATATATTCTATATAAATTTCGCTCTATTCGAACTCATTTGCACCTCAATCCCTGACTAGTCGCGGTCGAGCCTTTCAAGACAACTTAGCGGTTCTCATGCTTATCCCTACACTAGCATACAAGTTTCTAAAGAATAACAATTTCATCTTCTTCTTTTTTCCTTAACAAAAGAAATTTTTAATCTTACAACTGAAGGTGGTCATTGATGTCCACTATGGGTTCAAAATAATGCTGCATTTGCATTTAATATTTCATTTAGTTAGAACTGAGAACAACCAAAACTGATATATTTGTGATCATAATAATCAGTCAATCAACTACGTCTCAATCCCAAACCAGAGGAGGTCAAACATTCATTCCAATACTAAATTTGCCTTAGATTAGGGATTCTCACACTTATAAGCTAATATGCACGTTCCTAAACAATAAAATTTAATATTTTTTCCTCAACAAAATTGCTTTATGTGTTATCATACTCCAATGACCAATCAATCAATCAACTATACGTCAACCTCAAAGTAATAGGGCCAAGTAAATTTATCTTTTATATCCATTCCTGCTCTATTAGAACTTCATTTCATTATAACGCTACACAATTTTGCCATTAATAAGCCAAGTTTTATAAACACGTATCACTAAACTAATAGACAAAATTTCTAGATAAAATAAAAAGTTTTAAATCTTACGTTCGAGTAAAAGTGGCCATGGATCTCCACCAGTGGTTGTTCAAAAATGCGGGACTCTCATTTGCATTAAACTGAGTGGGCGCTGATCCTCTGCAGCAGGAGTAGTAGTAGATTTGAGGTGAAAGTGTAAACAGTCGCTTTGAATTTGAGCTTCTGAAAGCTACTGACGCCATTGGAGAAGAACAACTAAAGCTGAGAAAATGGAAAAAGTAGAAATGTTTGGAGTTTTACAGGGTTTAGGGTTTTAGCTTGAAGGAGCAGATAAACGACGACGTTTGAATTAACTTTAATGGGCTTCAAAACCCGGGTTTGATTAAGTTGAGCTTAATGTGTTATATTAAAGGTTAACCAATTCGCTCCAACTTTTAAACCTCAAGGCTCAAACTTCAGAATATTGTAAAGTTCAAAAATTATGTCAAGAAATTCAAATTTTATTCCTTGAGTTTTAAATTAGCAGCCTAAAAATTTAGGATATTTAGTTTTGAATTTCAAATTAGTAGCTCAACAATTTAGGACACTAAGTCCTGAATTTCAAATAAGCAACTCAAAAATTTAGGACATTAAGTCATGAATTTCAAATAAGTAGTTCACAAATTGAGGATACAAAAATTCAAGATACTTTTAGTCCTGAAATTTGAGTGAATTGACTAATCTTTAACTATATTATAAATTGTGAATATATTTTAAATTGCAGGCTAAAAAGTGACAACTGGTGCACTTCGCCCAAGAAAATCACATGTTTTTTTTTTTCCTTTAATGGGCTTTACACGGATAAAATGTAGATTTGTTGGGGCCTTAATGTTGGTATCGACTTTTTTATGATGGCGAAGTGCAGCAATAATCACTTTTCATCTCGTTATTTAAAATATATCCATTTTGTATAATATATTTAAAGATTAGCCAATTCATCCAAATTTCATGATTAAATATCCTGAATTTGGAAATTTAGGACTTAATGTCCTAAATTTTTGAGTTGTTAATTTGAATTTCAGGACTAAGTGTCCTAAATTTTTGAACTACTAATTTAAAATTCAGGATATAATATTCGAACTTCTGAACACAAATTTTGAACTTTATAACACAATATCCTGAAGTTTGAGTTTTGAGGTTTAAAACTCTAGAACGTCATGTCCTGAATTTTGAGCGAAATTAGTTAATCTTTAAATACATTGTAAAGTGTGGATATATTTTAAACATTATACTTAAAAGCGACTATTTAGTGTCATTTTCACTTTTAGTGATGATGGTGTTTGGACCAGCTTATATGAACCTTGACTATTTTATCGCACTACTATCTCTCACCAAAGTAAGTACTGAGTTATTTACTTAAGTTACATACAATTACTAATAAATAACTATTCATATCGAGTAAGATCTTAATTTTTTGGGATGGAAACATCTGAAGCAATAACTGGTGGCAAAATGCACCGTGCCACGGCAACAATGTGTGGCTAATAGGTGCAGTTTGTATAGATAAGATGTTCAATAGATCAAACTCTTAGGTAAAGTGTCTAATTTTTTGATTTCTTGTGATAAGTTTAAGATATTATTTGTATATTCGGCCTAAAAAAAATTCAAAGTACATATGTTCGGTATTAGTATTCTAGAAAAAAAGTATACACAAAAAAAAGAAAATATAATTTTTTTGGAGGAAATATTTAGGCGTGGAGCGTCATGTGTGAGGCCAAGTGATCATTAACCATATTAGGCAAGAAATGCTAAAAAGTCGTTAAAGATGCAAGAACTTTTTCCTCTAATAAAGTATTCTATCCTTTTTTGTTGTTGTTGTTCGGCTTCATTCAATCTTCTTTTCGTCTTGAATAGTAATTATAGTGGTACCAGTAGCGAATAAAATAAATAACTTTGATTTGACTAGGATCTTACCTCTTCCCTCTCTCCCCTCTACTTCAGAATGATTTAAAGAGAAAAGATCTTGATGCATTGGAATGGGGAAGCTATTTTAGAAGGTCATAGGCTGTGTTAGACACATATTTCTTTAAGGGTGTATTTTTCACCATTTCCCTGCAAAAAGTAATGCAAATAACAATTAGAAAATTGATTCAATTTATAAATATTTAATTACGAACTCATTAATTAAACGAATTATGAATTTAGTAGCAAATTTAGTACCCAAAAACTTCAAATCTTGACGTGGCCTTTCTCCGAGACGCAACACCAACAGTGAGATTCTTGACACAGCTTGAGACACCTCCCTCGAACCTGATTCCTCTGCTTTCATGAGAGCAATAGCCATACGCAGTTTCCACTTTCCCTATATCCATAATAGATGCATATAATGTCTTTTCCTTAAAAGGGAAAACATGAGAAAGTCACGAATATGATTCCTTCATAGGCCACTATAGCCAGAATCATGTTCTTAGTCTTGGAGAACAAACGTAGACTTTTCACATTTAGAAGTAATTTAACACTATAATTTTTCATGTTGTCCTTAATAACATAATTTTACTGATAAAGGCGAAGCCAAGATTTGAAACTTACGAGTTATGAATTATAGGACAAGGCCTCAAGTTATATTTAAATTTTGTTTAACACAGATATATGGTTTCAACCAAGGCTATAGGATTCTATAAGGAGACCAAGTACCTCAAATCCCACCGATATGGGACAACTCAACACACCCCCTCACGCCCAGGCATGCACTCTGGAGCGTGGACAACATAAATGGGGGCCCAACATCGGTAACAATAACTGGGATGGGCCTGACTCTGATACCATGAGAAATGGACCATGGGTCTAACTCAACCCCAAAAGCTAGCTTAAGAGATGAGGATTGCCCAAGACCATATAAGGAGACCAAATACCTCAAATTCCACCGATATGGAACAGTGAGCACACACTTTAAAAGTTTTTTTTTTTTCTTAAACTTCATGCCTGACTTTCTATATAATTAATGGAAATGAGAGAGTAATTATTTATTAATGGCATATCCAATGAGGAATATCCAGAGACTAATCTTTTCACAAAAGCATGAGTATCACATGATTCATTAATGTACAAGGAACTGTATTAATCTCCTCTTATTAATATGTTCTCTTCACAACAATCTCTCAACTCACAAATTACTCTTCCCCATTTCTGAAAGCTAACTTCAAGATTCAAATGGCAAAGAACCAGATCACCACCAAAGACTATCAGTATAAAAAGATTTTCGAGGTGGAGAATGCCAAAAAACAGAGTCCAAAGTCTGAAATAGAAGGGAAATCAAATATGGTACTTATAGACTACAATCATATTCCAGGAAAAGTTCAGCATAAGCAGGAATTTAAAGGTGATGCTGAGAGTTAAATTTTATTCATCCATTTTAATATTATTTAGTTCATGAATTAGAGTATTAGGTGTATTAGCTTAGAGATGGTAAGTGAAGGGAACCTTGGCGAAAAGCTAAAAGGTAACTAGTCCTAGGACGTTACGAATTTAAACCGTAAAAATAGCTTCGCCGAAAACGAGGTAAAACTATATGTAATAGATCCAATGTGTGGCCCGATCTTTTTCTGGATTTTGTGAATAGCGAAAGCATAGTGCACAACGTGCCCTTTTTATTGGTTAGAAGATGCATGCATTAGGGAGTGTTTGGTCCTTGGAAAATATTTTCCTTGGAAAATAAGTAATTTTCTTACTTAATTTCGATGTTTGATTAGGTAACGAATTTTTTTTTTGAAAAATATATAACATAGGCACACTATATGAGACGAAATGAGTAAGGGCAGGAGAGGATGGTAGGCCAATGGCGATGACAATGGCGATGTTAGAAGGGGGTGACTAAGGGAAGGGGCGGGCGCGAGTGTAGGGGTGGGGTGGGTACGTAGAAGGGGGTAGGAATAGAATGGAGAAGTTGGAAAATGAATATGCATATACCATATAGGCTAGATATATGAGTTTGAGTATTTCCACCACTTCTATTCTAAAATAAGTTTGAGTATTTGAGTACGAGTACTTGAATGTACTCAAATACTCTTAGAGTGCAGTATTTCCTCAGTCCTACGTAAACACGGAATACTTTGTACGCCTAATTATTCTTTCTTCCTTCAAATGTTGACTTGCTAGCTCTTCAAATTTTCTAACAGGTAACAAGTCTAATGGTAGCAAGAATGACAAGTACTTTTCTGGTTATATTGATCGAGTGAAGAACAAGATGAGAACAACAACATCAAGTGTTGGTAGTGACACTGACATTAGAAGGGCTGCAATCAGAAGAGATAGTTTTAATGATAGGATTTCTCATTTTATAAATCGTGCCAAGCTCAAGATTAGAACTACAACAATGGTTGGACATGGTGATCAAGGCGTAGCAAACTAGCAAATTTAGTTGTATTTCTATTTTATTAGCATCTTATTGTACTGTTATGTTGGGTACAATGTTTAGCATAATTTACTACAAAAAAAAAGAAGGAATCAACGATGGACAAATCGTAGCTAAACAGAAAAATAAGTCGCTAATCTTATTTAACGACGAATCAGTAACGGATTATCAAGAAATTCTATTAGCTACGAGCAATTTAGCGATGAATTAGCGATGAAGTTCATAGCTAACTCCAGTTTTTAGTAGTGATTAATGTTACTTACAAATTTATTATTATTAAATTAATTATTAAATATATTATATTATTATGTAACAATCTTTTCACATATTATTGCGTAGCAACCGACTTTGATGCGACAGAAATCGTTAGGATGTTTATTTCCCATTTTGCTATTATTTAATTATTTTTTAATCTCATTTTACTTTTTACGCTATTTCTCTTGTTAATTTCACACTTTACTATAATTATTTTTTAATCTCATTATAGGTACTCGTTCTCGTCAATTGTCAGTAATCCTCTTTTTATTTAGATTTTGAAATGTTAATTTATTCTATATCACATTTTAATAGTCTTTCCTCATCACTGCTACTCCTCATCACTATATTTTGTATGTATTTATGGATTGGTGCTACATAAATCCAATAATAAACCATAATTAAGAATAATTTAGTAAATTTATCACTTACATTAATTATATATATACTAAGGTAAAATCAAGCCAAACAAGAAATATTAATAAACGACAACAAACATTGCACGAATTTATTTAAATAATAGTTCGGACAATACAATACAATATAATACAAGATGATATATTATGAAACAATAAAAAACAACAATTTAATTTATGCTATTTGTTGAGTGTCCCATATATGATATCCGTTCGATACCATATTGCATGTATTGAATGTTAAAAAAGCAAAGTAAGACTATATCTTTTTAACTTTATGCATTCATTATCTGAAAAGTAAGCTATTTTAGAGTTGGTTGATGTTCGATGATAAGAAAAGATGAAGTTCTTCATTTTCTAACGAAGAATATTATAAGAGAAAGTCTCAAAAACATGAGACTTTTGTGGTCTATTACGAATGTTATGTTAGTTATGTACTATTTTTATAAGAATTGATAGAAAAAATTGTTGGGTTTTTATCTAATTAGATAAGAGGTGTGAATGGAAAATGGAGGAAAAAGATTTAGAGGGAAACAAAAAGTTTGAAGTTATTTCTTTGACTAGTTCACTTTGTCCCTCATCGGAAAAAGGAAAGAAAATATTTATGCTTATATAGAGAAGCACATCTTCTAGCTTTTAAAGAGTTAAGAAGAAGTGGTGCCTCGTGCCGTCGTTGTCGGCTTCGGGCGGTGGCATCGACAGAGAAGCTCGAAAAATTTTCTGGCGTGGACTTTAAGCATTGGGCATGGAAGCATCTGAAGACGGTTTGCATAAGTTTATAGCGTCATGAAAACATCATGAGAGTTGTGGAATGCTCTTGAAAAGAAGTACAAGACTGAAGATGTTGGACTTAAGAAGTTTGTGGCCGCCAAATTTCTAGATTTCAAAATGGTTGACAGCAAATCTATCATAATGCAAGTCCAGGAGTTGTAAGTGATTATTCATGACCTCCTTGTTGAAAGTATAGATCGAGTCAATATGTTTATTCAAGATATTAATTATTTTACTAATTATAAATTTATGATTGAAGGTATGGTCATGAATGAAGCATTTCAAGTTGCGGCATTTATTGAAAAGCTGCCTCCACTATGGAAGAACTTTAAGAATTACTTAAAACATAAGCGCAAGGATATGACACTTGATGACCTTATTGTTCGTCTACGGATTGAAGAGGACAACACGGCTGCTAAGAAGAAGTCCCGTGGTAACTCAACAATAATGAGAGCAAATATTGTTAAGGAAACGTCTACAAGCAGCAGAAAGAGAAAGAAGTCGTCTGGTCCAAAGAAACAAGAAGAAGTTCAAAGGTAATTGCCACAATTGTGGAAAGATTGGACATAAGGTTGTGGACCGTCGTACACCGAAGAAGGACAAGAAGAAGAGTCAGACAAACATGGTTGAAAAGAATGATGAAATGGGGGACTTATGTGCCATGCTTTCTGAATGTAGCTTAGTAGAAAATCCCAAGGAGTGGTGGATTGATTCTGGAGCCATTCGCCATGTTTGTTCTAACAAAGAGTTATTTGCCTCTTATATTCCCGTAGGGCCCGACGAAACTATCTTTATGGGAACTCCACAACAGCAAAAATTGAAGGAGTTGAAAGATATCTTTGAAGATAACTTCGGGCAAAGTTGTGACTCTAAACAATGTTCTCCATGTTCCTGAAATTTCCAAGAATTTGGTATTTGCTGGACTTCTTATCAAGAATGGATTTAAGTGTGTATTTGTTTCTCAAAAAGTTGTAATAAGGAAGAACGATGTGTATGTAGGAAAATGTTATTTAACTGAGGGCCTTTTCAAGTTGAATGTAATGGCTATTGATATCAATAAAGTTTAAGCTTCTTCTTACTTACTCGAGTCAAATAATTTATGTCATGCACGTTTAGGTCACGTCAACTTCAAAACTACACAAAAAAATGGTTAACTTGGAAGTCTTGCCTAAATTTGAATGCGATAATTTGAATGTCAAATATGTGTGGAATCTAAGTATGTTAAACATCCTTATAAGTCGGTTGAAAGGAATTCAAATCCTTTAGACTTAATTCACACAGATATTTGCGACGTGAAGTCAATACCATCTCGCGGCGGAAAAAAGTATTTCATAACTTTTATTGACGATACTATTAGATATTGCTATATTTACTTACTTAATAGAAAAGATGAAGCAATTGAAGCATTCAAGCAATACAAAATGAAGTTGAAATGCAACTAAACAAAAAGATCAGAATGATAAGAAGTGATAGGGGTGACGAATATGAATCTCCCTTTGAAAAAATATGTTTGGAATATGGCATTATTCACCAAACAACTGCCCCTTACTCACCGCAATCTAATGAAATTGCGGAAAGAAAGAATAGAACGTTAAAGAGATGATGAATGCCTTGTTGATAAGTTCAAATTTACCCCAGAACTTGTGTGAGGAAGCTATTCTTACAGCTAACCAATTACTTAATCGAGTTCCCCATAGCAAAACGCAAACCATTCCATATGAAAAATGGAAAGGTAAGAAACCCAATTTAAAATATTTTAAAGTACGGGGGTGTTTGACTAAGTGTAAATTTCTAAACCCAAAAGGGTGAAGATTAGACCGAAAATGGTTGATTGCGTTTTCATAGGATATGCATGAAATAGTAAGGCATATCGTTTTCTGGTTCATAAATCAGAAAATCTCGATATTCATATTAATACGGTAATCGAATCTGATAATGCTGAATTCTTTGAGAATATTTATCTGTATAAAAATGAATGTGAGTCGTCTAGTGAAAAATCTAAGCGACCTTGAGAAGAAGCAAAGGAAAGTATGCTTAGTGAGGAAAATCCAAGATGTAGTAAACGTCAAAGGACAACTACTTTCTTTGGACCAGACTTACTGACATTTTGGTTGGAAAATGAGCCTCAAACGTTTGAAGAAGCAATTTCTTCCTCGGAAGCATAATATTAGAAAGAGGCAGTCAATAGTAAGATAGAATCCATATTAAGTAATCATACCTGGGAATTGGTTGACCTTCCTTCAGGAAATAAACTTTTGGGTTCTAAGTAGATTTTCAAAAGGAAAATGAAAGCTGATATTACTATTGACAAATATAAGGCAAGATTAGTTGTCAAAGGGTTTAGACAACGAGAAGATCTTGATTACTTTGATACATACTCACCGGTAACGAGAATTACATCTATTCGGGTGTTAATAGCATTAGCCGCCGTGTATGGTCTTGAAATCCATCAGATAGATGTGAAGACAACCTTCTTAAATGGATATTTGGAGGAAGAAATTTATATGGAACAACCTGAAGGATTCGTAGTTCCAGAAAAAGAAAAAAAGGTATGACGACTTGTTAAGTCACTATACGGATTGAAACAAGCACCCAAACAATGGCACGCGAAATTTGACCAAACGATGTTGGTAAATGGATTTAAGGTTAATGAGTGTGATAAATGTGTTTACTTTAAAAACACTCCAATCATATAGTCATTGTATGTTTATATGTTGATGATACGTTAATAACAAGCAAAGATATTGTAGATATAAATGCTACTAAGCGTATGCTTGCTAGCAAGTTTGATATGAAAGACTTAGGAGTTGCTGATTTAATTCCAGGAATTAAAATCCGTAGGACTCCTCAAGGACTGGCATTGTCTCAATCTCATTACATTAAAATGGTACTTGAAAAATTCAAGTATTTAGATTTCAAAGTCGAAAAGACCCCGATTGATGTAAATGTGGCTCTTACAAAGAATCTAGGTCAAAGCAAATCTCAATTGGATTATGCTTGAGTGTTGGGAAGTTTAATGTATATCATGAAATTGTACACGACCTAGTATAGCCTGTACAGTAAGTAAATTGAGTCGTTACACAAGTAATTCCGACCAAACTCATTGGATGGCAATGAAACGCATTTTGGGGTATCTAAAACATACCCAAGATTATGCTTTGCGCTATAATAAGTATCCTGCGGTAATTGAAGGATATATTGATGCAAATTGGATCTTAGGGTCATCGGAAACAAAGTCCACAAGTGGATACGTGTTTATTATTGTTGGAGGATCAGTGACTTGGAAATCAACTAAACAGACATGCATCGCTCGCTCTACAATGGATTCTGAGTTTATAGCTTTAGATAAGGTTGGAGAAGAAGTTGAATGGCTCCGGAATTTCTTGGAAGATATTCCATTTTGGCCCAAACCGGTGGCTCCTATATGCATACATTGCGATAGTCAAGTGGCAATAGGAAGGGCTGGAAGCATTATGTATAACGGAAAATCTCGTCACATACGACGAAGACATAATAACGTTAGACAACTATTCTCTAGTGGAATTATCATAATTGACTACATAAAGTCAAAAGATAATGTGTCAGATCCGCTTACAAAAGGCCTAAATGGAGAGGTAGTTGATAAATCATCGAAGGAAATGGGACTATGGCCAAGGACAAGTCACTATGGCGGTAACTCTACCTAGAAGACTAGAGATCCCAAGATTTAGGTTCAAGGAGATCAAACAAAGTCATTAATGACGGTTCAACATTGTCAAACAAAGTTTTGATTTATTCTCGTGATGAGACAATGTGCAGTACCAAGTATAAAGCGTTAAGGCTTTTTAATGGTTTCTAAGTTTGATACGGAGTATATTTCTATGGAATAACACGTTATAAGTGTGAAGTGTAAGCCGCTTCAGCGAGAATTCTGTAAGGCCAGTTCTCTATGTACTTATGAACCAGGCGGTGTTCATGGCTAAATCGAATACAATAATGAGAGTTAAAGGCGGTTAAAGGGTTGATTGTGTGACTTATGGTTGTCTAGGTATACACCAAAGTTTGATGGTTCAAAGATATCAAATTTTCCGATTGACCGAGTATATCCGACATAAGTTCACTATGAAAAGTTTAAAAGGAAACCTACTTATCCGGATGCGATTACTCCTTGATTGTAAATCACACAGTTTTTCATGCATGCATATTTTCAAATAGTCATTCCCCATTCATGTGGGGGATTGTTGGGTTTTTATCTAATTAGATAAGAGATGTAAATGAAAAACGGAGGGAAAAGATTTGGAGGGAAATGAAAAGTATGAAGTTATTTCCTTGACTAATGCACTTTGTCCCTCATAGGAAAAAGGAAAGAAAATCTTTGTGCTTATATAGAGAAGCACATCTTCTAGATCTTAAAGAGTTAAGAAGAAGTGGTGTCTCGCGCCGTCGTCGTCGTCACTCGGCTTCGGCTTCGGCTTCGGTTTCGGCTTCGGATTTGGTCAATTGATATGATTGATTGATAATTTTTTGGACCAAATTTATTTCCCGTTTTTCATTATATAATTTCATTTCTAATATTCTTTCGCAAAATTTTAATTTAAATTTGCGGTTCCCAACGGTGTTTTTGAGTTTAAAATTCGTAACCGGACTTCTGCCGTAATGGTACCTCATATGAACAGGTTCCTTTGCACCTATTCAACCCAGGTTATTTGGCTATAAATTAAGAGGTTTTGCCTCAAGCATCAAAATCTGCATACTCTCCCCTCTCTTTTCTGCATTTATGCATTATTTTCCAACAAGCAAAACGTAAGCATCAGTGTAGTTTACTGTCGTTTGTTGAGTTCGACGAAGTTATGTGTTTTCCATTGCCAGTATTAAAGAATAGTTGTTCCGTTTTATCATGGGAGGAATTAATCCGACAACCTTGGACAACAATGAGAGGATTAAATTCCTTAAAGAAATATAATTTTTTGTTGGGCTCGAAACTTTATTTATTCTGTTTCTTTTTTGTTTCTGCTTTTGTTGTTTTATTTTTTGCATAAATTATTTACAAACAGGTATATAACAAAAATAACATAAGAAATTAATAAATAAAATACAAAGATCATTTTTTTCTGTGCTCAGTATAATTTTTCAACAAAAGGGAAAGTGTGCTTGGTACGAAGGAGAACATTTTTTAATTTTTTCATGTCCGATTGGTCAATATATTTTAAAAAATATTTTCTATAGGAAAACAAGTTCCTAAAAAAAAATTAGGAAAAACCCTGGTGGGGTAGGGAAAACAAGTTCCACGTATGGCCATTTTATACTAATTGTCTCCTCCCAACCCTGGGCCCCTCACGCTCGTGCTCTGACCCCTACCCTACGTACCCACCTCCTCACCACCCATCCCCCCACCCCACACCCACCATAACCCACCACCACCCTTACCCTACTCACCACCATCCCGTGTAATGTTTGCCTAGACTATACATTAATGCTCTTAGGACCCATCACCCCCACCCCCATCCCCCGAAAAAGCCGTTCTGTGGTGTTTTGTTATAACCATTTTTCTTGGAAAATATTTTACACTGAAAGGAAAAAAATGACTTTTTTCACTTATGGATAAAAGTAATTACTTTTTTTACAATTATGTTAACTCTCAATTTTATATCGTTTGCTCTAACCAACATTCAGATATTATTATTAATTATCAATAATAAATAATATAAATCCTATTTGATTTGTTAATAAAATTATTAATCTTGCTTTTCAAAATTATTTTTCACTCACCAACCGACCATGAAAATACATTTTCTAAAAAAAAATCATGAAACACATTTAAGATAAAAAAAATATATTTATGAAAAATAACTTCCGTCATACAGTTATGCCATAAGTCGAATTAATAGCCAATTGACTTTGGATTAATTATGATAACATCTGTTGCTCCCAAACGCGCACGCAAGTATACGTGGTCGTATAAGTAATATAGGATTGTAAGTCCAGATATGGTACCCACAGGAACTTGTGATTAAGTACTAAATTAAATTAAATAAATTAATTTATCCAAGTAATGGGAGAAAATATTCCAGAGCTATGGGTTAGCTAACAATCCCGTTGAGTTTTTCACTTAAATCTTCTAATTAATTTATCTGGTTTATTGATTGACAGAGTTAATATTGCTCGTAGTCTTCTTCCGAAGTACTACTCGCCTATTCAAGCTAACCTAACGCCTATAATCCTAATGAATTAGGATTAACAAGAACGAATTTATAATTCCCATATAGTAACCAAGCAAGGCGATTAGGTATTTTCCTATCCTAATCGCAAATCCGTTCATGATGCTCGAGTTCAAGATCTTGCCCTACTCAATCTTATATGCAATCTAGAATTCCCTCTTCCGAGTTCAATCCTAAATTCGTAGATAATATTCAATTGGTGATTAAGCAATCAAATAATTAAGCGCAGATTGAATAAATAAACCAATATGATAAAATAATACGAACAATTCAAGATTCAAACTACAACGTTCATGTAGCACACAAAACTCTAGAACTAATAAACTATAAGACTAAAAGAAGAGAAAAGAAGAAAAATTAATTAGAAGCCTCCTTCCAAACGTGGTGCGTGTTCTAGTCTCCAAAGTGGCGAGTTCTCCTCCCAAATATATGTTAGATCACCTCCAAATTAAATTTAGGATCGCTTTTATACGAATTAGAAGTTAGAACCGTATAAAATAGAAATAACCTTGTCTAGGACAAAATAAGAAAAATCCCGCAACACAACGTCCAGGCCACCGCGAGTAGAAGCAGTGACGGAATTTGCTGCCAGGTGCGTTTTTGCCTTCTTTCACTATTTGATTTTAATTGTATTTCTCCTTTGTTCTTGTCTCCAATTTGGGGGACAAACACTAAAGGGTGTTCCCATTTTTCTCTTTTTTATATTTGTTTATTTTTCTTTCTTTTTTTTCCCCGTATTTTATTTAATTTTATTTCAAATTTTTTATTTTCACATCGCTTTATTTCTACACAGTTAAAATATAATATTAAACATAAAATAATATGAGTAATATTCAAAAGGCGATTAGAGTATTAGAATGTGAGGTAATAATAATTAAATATATATATTTTTGGCCAAACATCAACATCCATTCAAGAAAGATATCCTAAACCCCTCCAGCCAAACAATGATCAAAATAGAAAATCAAATTCTTAGGTATTTTGTTTGTCTCACAATATCTAGGCCCATATTTCCTTTTCAGAATGTGCTTTCTTACTATAAATTATGCAAGATTCACAATTTGACTTCAAGATATATTTTTAGTTCTTTCTACTAATAGAATTGTTTTTAGATAAGACAAATGGATGGATGCTATAATTGTGGAAAAGAAAAAAAAGGAGAAGCTGAGGTAATTCATTTATCTAAGCCCCTCAAAAATATCATCGACTCTAGTTAACCAATGAAAGTGAATTACTAATTGTCTTGTGATAGAGCACACAAGAAATTCGAACAACTGCTTCAAATACATTATTCGAAAGCACTAAAAAAATAATATAAGAGTCAAAGGTTCCTAACTAAATAGAATTCTCTCCCTCACAATCCTACCAACTTTTATCCTTTATTCTTTATCAATCAATCATTTATAACCTCTCCTAAACCTTCTCTTAACCTAGCCTCCAATGGCTGCTTCAACTTCCTTTTCCCTAATGCACTATTCTATAAGCAAACTGCAGGATGGCCTTTTGGAGTTTTTTTCCTTCATTTCATCTCCTTGGCCTCCTGTTTCTCTTCCTGATTAGCAACCAAATCTCCTTGATCACCACCGCTACAACCACCACCACCGGCGTTCGTGTTGGCGTCATTTTGAAACCAACTGGTCTACATGTTCCCGTCTTTAGGGAGGCGCCGGCTTTTCGCAATGGGAGAGATTGCGGTTCGTCGGCCGCCGATCGTATTCATGTCGCCATGACCCTTGATGCTAATTACTTGAGAGGTATTGTGAAAATGTATGACTAGCTTATCTAAAAATTTATATTGTCTGAAATACTATACTTTTAATTACTTTATAATATTATGTTTTAACACGTCACCCTATGATTCTTTTTCGAGTGAAAATTTTATGTATTGATGTTGTAAATAATATTTACATACTTATATTGCATGTAAAATTTTATGATAAATATTAACTAGTAACTTTAAAAAAATTGTACTAACTAATTAACATGCTACTATAAGTCAAACTACCTGATGGTGTAAAATGATATTTACACACTGTCAAATACATGCAAAAAAGTTTTTCGTTTTACATGGCAATAAGATATTTGAAACTCATGATCCTCTTGCCAGTACGTACTCGGATATACTATATATGTCGAAATATATAATCATATCTTTTTAAAAGCTTAAATTGTTAAAAGTTATTAAATTTTAGATTCTAGGGTCTATTTCTTAGTTCAAGATCCCTCTTACTAACTGGAATCAAAGAATTAGTAGATCTGTTCTGCCCAAAATGGAAATGGACTAGAATTATGAACTTATAATCTGATGATCGAGTCGATTCCATGATTATAAGTATTTAAATATATGATTCCCTGCAGGTACAATGGCTGCTGTGTTATCTATCTTACAACACTCAACATGTCCAGAAGATGTCATGTTTCACTTCCTATGTGTAAGACATGAACCTGTGGTATTTTCTAGCATTAAGTCCACTTTCCCCTACCTCAATTTCAAGCTCTACAAATTTGATGCCCACAGGGTCCGTGGCCTAATTTCAAAGTCCATTCGTCAAGCCTTAGACCAACCATTAAATTATGCGAGAATTTATCTGGCTGATCTAATTCCCATGGACGTGAAACGCGTAATTTATCTTGATTCTGACATAGTCATTGTAGATGACATCGTAAAATTATGGCAAGTTGATCTTGGTGACAAGGTACTAGCAGCACCAGAATATTGTCAAGCAAATTTCACAACTTATTTTACTGCAATATTTTGGAACGACCCAAAATTATCTCGAACGTTTGAAGGACGAGAGTCTTGCTATTTCAACACAGGAGTTATGGTTATGGATGTGGAAAAATGGAGACAAGGAAATTATACACAACAAGTTGAGAATTGGATGGTTGTTCAAAAGCAAAAAAGAATATATCACTTAGGTTCTTTGCCACCATTTTTACTTACACTAGCAGGAAATATTATGCCAGTTGATCATAGATGGAACCAACATGGATTGGGTGGTGATAATATTGAAGGTAAATGTAGGAGTTTACATCCTGGGCCAATTAGCCTACTACATTGGAGTGGTAAAGGTAAACCATGGTTGAGGTTGGATTCAAGAAAACCATGTACTGTTGATCATCTATGGGCTCCTTACGATCTTTATCGTTCCTCGAGGCATTCCTTCGAGGAGTAATGTATCAAACCAAACAAATAGAGGTGGATTCAAGAAAATCATGTACTGTTGATCATCTATGGGCTCCTTATAATCTTTATCGTTCCTCGAGACATTCCTTCGAGGAGTAATGTATCAAACCAAACAAATAGAGGTGGATTCAGAATTTTAACTCGATGAGTTCAATCGTTAAATCTTATTGCTGAAACTATTAATGTACTTTTAAAGTTATTGAGTTCAAACTTCAAAGTTCAATATTTATCGAAATTAAATACAAGCTCAGTGTCAAAAATCTTGGGTTAGCTGAACCTATTCCTTCTTAGCTGGATTTCCAATGAAAAAAGAGGCGGATCTAGCTCGGGCTCTGCGGGTTCAACTGAACTTATTGCTTTCAATACAAATTATATATATAAATGAAAAAGAAATTAAAATTTATACATATAACAAAATCACACTTATTTTGAGTCCACTAACTTTAGATTCTGAATTTGCTTCTAAAACATAGGTGCACAGTGAAATGCCTGTAATGTTTGGGGTTTAGAAGGGACGCAAGAAAACCAGAAGATGCATATTAAAATATTATCTCAAAAAAAAAATTAAAAAAGGAAAATTTGTCGATTACTATATAATTTTTGTTTGTTTTGCCTCTTGAAGTTATATAATAAAGGTATAAAGGAAGGTTTTTTTTAAAAAAAATAATAGATCTCATATTCTTTGTTGTATGTGTGTATGCAAGAAAGATGGCTAGGTATGGAGGATCCATCTCCTTTTATGACCATAAGAGTATTTATACCATGTCTTTTTTTTTAAAAAATTTTTTGATTATTTCAATTGCATAATTGAGTTCTTAAGATTATTATTTCTCGTTAATTAATTATATTCTCTATCCAGTTTTCTTAAGCTAGTAGTTCTGTTATTTAAGAGGAAACTAATTTCTTAACACAGTGTGATGCGTATCTATCTCATGCCAATAGATATAAATTTTTCCTAAGAAAGCATACTGTTAAATGTGTTTGGGTTACAAAATAAAAAAATAAAAAAAGATAAATTTCTGAAGAGATAAATGCTTATCGTGTTTATCTTATCAATCTGTACTACTAAAAACGAACAATCAAGTAAATCGAGTCCACTGAATACACAATGTGTCCTTAAGGAAATTATTCCTCTCAAGTACTCGAGGTGTTGGAATATTATCCTCCCAGGATAGAACGATATAACTCACCAGTGTATTGGTACCAAACAACTCTGATGAACTTCGAACCACTCAATGGTTGTAAAACACACTGGAATAGATTTGTGCAGAAGAAGAAGAAGTCTTAAGGTTCAGAAAATTCGTAAGGAAAAATCTGAGGAATCAAACGAATTTATAGCCAATGGAAGTACTGTTTATGAAAGTCCACAACTCTTCAAAACAGTCACTTGAAAAACGGGTGGGAAATTTAAATAAAATCTGGGAAGAACTGAATCGGGTCGCGCACAGATCTAGTTCGGGTTGGATATTTGGCTAATTTAATTAATATTCTATTAAATAATTAAAGAAATTTTGTCCAAAAAGATTAATCAATCAATCTTTGACCAAATCCAAATCCGAAGCCGAGCCAAGCGACGACAGCGCGAGGTTTGCCTTCTTTTTAACTCTTTAAGAGCTAAAAGAAGAGCAATTATATATATACCCATCAAAAGTCTTTTCTTCCTCCAATATGGGATAATGTCCCTTTGTCAAGGAGGAAAATTCAAGTATTTTATTTTTTCTCTATTTTTCATTCACTCGTTATTTTAAGCTAACCAAACTTAAATCCAACAGTTTAGTTAACTCAATAAAGAAAGAATAATTGCAAAGAAAACTTTATACAATTGAAGAGACAAAAAGTAATTAGCTCAAATTTGGCTGGGAAGAAAAAAATATTATAAGCAGATACTAGATATGTTATGTGTATCAAAAAAATCATATATGTCCTTTAGCACACAAAACCCCGCAATTAAACTGTATGTAAGATGAAACTACTAACATTTAGGCAACAATTTAAATCTTCTATGCAATTTGTTTGCTTGTTTAACCATGCAATACATATTTCTCATATAAAATTTTTTAGCATTTATATTTAATTAATTACGTTAGATTGGTTCACATTAAACTTTCAAGTATAAATATGTTATAGTGCGGTACTTTTGACTAACTTATGTCATACATATATATATAGATTTGTGTTTGCATTGATTCTTACTTTATAATGAAGTTCCCTATATTAACAAGTATATGCATTGAAAACTTGAGATGCATGACAGTTTTTATTTATTAATAATATTTTGTTTCAAATAATTTATTATGGCTAAGAGGTTATCATTGGTATAGCAACTTCAAACGTGTGACCCAAAAAATCGTGATTAGAACAACTTTTTGTTGTAATTGTAATTTGTAGCTTTGCCTATTTGATTTTCGTGGCTAATTTTTTTTATGAAATTATAAATAACCATGAAATTTTAATTTTTATGGCTATATTAGTATTTATCCTCAAAAGCGGATAACGATTAAATTTGTAAGTGATTTTAAGAATACGCAGATTAATTTGATACAAAGCGATAGATTAAGTCAAATTGAACAAACAAAACTAAAACGGATTCAAACTACACGAGGATGATAGTTTCAGCCTTAGTAAAATATTCACCTTCGGTCCGGGCTCGCTATGGCTAGCACGGATAAATAAGAGAAAGAGCTAGTAACAAAAAAATAATAATATATTGCTTTGGAATGCATGTTACAATGTGTTTAATGAATTATCAGACCCCCTTTATATAGTAGAAGAATCCTACTCTAGGTACAACGCTATAAAAGGTAAAAAATTCTCTGATTAACTGATTGCCGATTCTTCATCGATACACGTCGAGATCCCCGCCGCGATATCTGGCCGGTCAAGGATATAATGGCCCTTCGTTGGCCGTGCTTGATTGCCCGACAATATTTTTTGAAGTCATTCAAGTCTAGGACTGATTCCCAACCATGACCCCGATATTTTTGAGGGCGGGCATCATGCCCCCAGGTTCTGACTCGATGAGACTTTTGCCTCAATCTCGGTCCCTTGTTATCATGTCTCGAGCTTGGTTTATTTTGTCGGAGACCGGGGTATACCATGAGCCCGGTTTTATCCGTATATAGATAGTCCCCTCGTTTCTCGGAGAGTAAATGACGAGAAACGACATGAGCTCCTGGTTCCTACTTCGACACATTGCGGCAGATACGACAAAACACCCGAAAAGTCTAGTAATGTCATAATAGCATTAAAAAATGCATGTCTGCCGCCGGTCGGCTGTCCCTGGACAAAACGTCGCTGAACTCCTATAAATACCCCCTCCTCTGTCCATTTTTCACTTTACACCAAATCTTCTACCTTCGTACCTTCAGGATTTTAATACTCTCTAGCGTTTTCACCTCCGTTACTCAAGGTTCTTCAGTACTTTGCAAAAACGTTTACTCATCTCCTACCCAAGCCAACAAGTCTGATCTTTCAACTTTCGATCTTTCTCCATCTTTTTTCAAGCTTTTTCTTCCATAACAATGGAAAAACCTCAAAATTTGTTCCTCAGAAGGATGCTCCTTTTTCCTCGCGACCGACCACTGAGGTCGAGGAGACCGTCCCGGTGCGGTTGTTGGTGAACCGGCGGAAGATCTCTTCTTGAAGATTTTCATTCCCGGTGGATGTTCGGTCACCGACGACTTCAAGGTTGAGAAGCTTTCTTCTGTACAGGGTCGCCGTGAGGAGGCTTTGAGATACATCTGCTCAATTACTGAAGAGGTCCTCCCCACGGTCCGAAAAGACTGCAACTAGGCCGACAAAGACATAGTGGTCCCCGACTCCAAAGAGGCCATTACCACCCATGTCGAGGGATATCTAAGTGTTTACACTTATCCCTTTACATTGGACCTGGTAGACCCGGTCATCTTAGACTTCTGCAGGAGGTACAATGTGTGCCTCGGCTAGATTCATCTATCACTGTGGAGGATCGTGATCCTCCTCCAATTATTTGTGAACAAAATTGATGGAAGCTCGTTCACCATCGATCAGCTACTCCACTTGTATAGTCCCCGACTCTTCCGGGGGTGGGGGGTGGGGGGGGACTGATAAAGCTAGTACGCCGGGCTAGCAAAGCCCCGTTCTTGAGCATCGACGAGGACCGGGACCGGGGTTGGCAAGGACATTTTGTTCGAGTGAGGACCATTGACCTGATACCTGTTGAGTGGAGGCCGTTCCCCGAAATGTGGAACGCATCACGTAAGCATTCCCTTTAAGCATTGACTTTATGCCTTATCTTCCCTTTTCTTATCGGTGCTTGTTATATTGTACCCCTTGCTCGGGTTTCGAATGCTATCCCTCGACTCAAGGAGTGGGTCGAGGGCATTGTGTCACAGATGCCCTACTCCGAGCATTCATGGCGAAACTTTCAAAAGGCCGTTGGGAGGCCCGTTCCCATGGTAAGGTTCTTTTCCCGAACAAATTGTATTGAACTTTTTCCTCTAATATCGCGTCCTTATCTCCTTTACTTTCTTTTGCAGGTTTGCCTAAGAACGTCAAGCTTAGGCCTCCGGTTGGGGACGAGGACTTGCCTGTTGAGTCTCCTGCTCTGGGGCAAGCCGGAGAGAGGAAAAGGAGGAGGGCTCTGAGCTCCCTGAGCTCGGAGAAAAAGAAATCAAGGAGAGGGTTGGTGCGCAAGCCAAAGGAAAACATCAGCTTTTGATTTGCTCCATCGGCTTAGGGACGAGTCTAAGGGGGAAGAGCCTTTTGTTTTTTTGGCCCGCGAGACGTTGCCTCTCGAAAAGTAGGGGGCCATTGAACCAGAGATCCGCGAGGCCGATCTTCCTCAGGCTAGGGAGGTCGAAGAGGAGGCCGGGGCCAAGGCTTCCCGCGATGTGGGCAGTCCCCCGAAGGAGGCACTTGGTGTGATAGACATCACTGGGTCACCCTCGTTTACTGAGTCTATGTACAACCAGGCCCAAACAGTGAAAGAACAACCTAACGAGGGGGCCCACGGAGCGGACAATCCCCTCCATTATTTTTTAAACGACGTGGATTCAACCTCCATGGAGAACGCCACTGGGTTAGGTGAATTAGAGGTACCGAAGAAAAGTTCATCCTCGAAGGCAGGTGGGCCTAACTCGAGCCCTAGACTGGTCAACCGGTTCCTTGCCCCGAGTGCGGATCCTGGTCGGAAGCGATCAATTATTATCACCATTCTGGAGGATGCCTAGGTTCTTTCCGCCCGGTTGGGGTAGCTAGTTACCTCCGGTGCCTGGTAACCGATGAAGATCAAGCAAAAATGAACGAGGTGGATGTGTCATGCCTGTTCAACGAGGCATACCCGGCGCTGAACCGGGTATAGTATTGCCAAACTTTTCCATTTTTTAGCTTTTAGTTCTTGATGATTCTAATATTTCTTCTCATTTTTGCAGGCCTCGGTGCTTCATCATGAAACCTTGCTGAAGTATCGGGATGAGTTGAGCCAACTTGAGGCCGAAGTCAAAGAGCTTGCTAAGGAGAGAGACATGTACAAACTTCTCAGCGAGCAAAGTGAAGGAGAGGTTAAGAGCCTTCGAGCTGAGTTGGACGCGACTTAGAAGAACACGCCGACTTGGTGGAACAAGTAAATATCTTTGAAGTTAGTGATGATGAGCTAGACACAATGACTAATGGTCAGAACCCGCAGGTCCAACAAAAGATTGATCTGATCGACCAACTCCGGGCCGAGATGGATGTAATCAAGGTCGCGGCCGAAGAGTGGAAGGGCAAGATAGATCGCTTGGCCTTGGAAAAGGAGACTGCCCGCGCACAATTGACCTCGATGGAGGTTCAACTTCAAGCTATGAGGGAGAAAGATGAGGCCCGATCCCAAAAAGTCGAGCAGTTCCAGTCTTAACTGGGCTCAATTATTGCCGATCAGTATACCCTCGCCAAGGAGCTTAAAGCAGCCAAGTCAGTGGTTGAAATAACCAGGGTCGATGCCGTTGAGATGATGGCCCAGTACAAAGCTGATGCTGAGGCAGCCCAGGACCGCCTGAAAGATATCCTTGATTATGTGAAGTGGTAGTCCCGAAGGGAGGCCCTCGAGGAGGTTCATACCCGGGGTTTTGATTTATCAGCCGAGATTGAAAATGCTAAGGGGTTCGAGGCCGAGGCCAAGAAGTTGGAATATCCTGAGGACGAAGGAGACTCCGAAGGTTCTGACGGATTCAGGGACGGAAAGGACCCCGATGGTCCTGGTAAAGAGGTGGGATCTAGCAAGGAACATGCTGTTTAGGCGTTTTGTAGATGTTTTTGTACTTTTGTATTTTTTGTTGAGGCTGTTTGGCCTTTGTAAAGATCTTTTAATATATATACAAGGCTTTTTCCCTTTGACAATTTCCAAGATCTTTTCTTTTTGCTTTTTTCTTTATGATAGCAAAGATTTTGGATGCCTTAGCACGTAATAATTAGGTCTTATTCGGAGGTTCAAACATTGTTCGTTTCCGATATGTTATGCTTAAGACTAGTGGGGGGGCTTGGTATGACCGGAAGCCTTCTCCGAAATGTTTACTTAGAATTTTTATAATTTTGTCAAGGGTAGCCTTCGAACCGATTTAGAAATTTGGTTACGGATCTCGAACGTCTTCGAGCCATTCTAGGATGGTCAGGACGGCCGTAGCCCTTCAAGTTCGGGTGTTGCCCAATGGGCTTATTATCCCGAGTCATCCGGGCTTGCCCAAGATAACATCCCGAACGGGGATGGCCGTAGCCTTTAAAGTTCGGGCACTGCCTAATAGGTTTTACGCCCCCGGGCTTCGATAGCCCAGGCTGTTTGGGTTTGTCTTTGGACGTCAGTCCCTGAGTGAGGGTGATCTCTTAGACGGATAGAGGTGGCCCTTGGGCTCGATGTCTTAAGGGAACAGAATGTAGTAATTCTTTAGAGACAAACTATTTATCTGCAAGGTAAAAACTTTCTTTCATTTTAGTGCACAACATACAAAGTTTCAAATGTATTCAAGCTTTCTATTATGGCTTGGGTGGTCTATGTGGGCACGGTTCATTTGACCGTTGGCCCTTACAGTAAATCCTATCCACCAAACCTTGACTATTTGAGTATAAAGTTTTTTTCCTTTCTAAAAATCATTGTCCGAGGGTGACGTCCCCCAGTATTCGAGGCTGAACTTTAGAGGAGACTTAGATACTATTGACATGATCTTTGACACCGGTTCATAGCTGGTATTTAAACGATCCATTATTGCCTCGTTAAAAACCTTGCTGGAAAACCCAGTTGGGACAAAACCAGTTCAAGGGAAAAAGAGTGCAATACGTGCTTTCAGGCCTAAAAGTTGTATCATTCATTGACCATTACCTGCAAGTGTTAGTCCAATATGTAAAGAAAAGAAATGAATGGGGTCGTACCTTAGCATTAGTATCGTTTTAAGTGGGTTATGTTATAGTTGTTCGGTAACCGTTCACTGTTCACCGTTTCGAATTTGTACGATCCTTTGTCGGTGATCTCGATAATCCGATATGAGCCTTCACAATTTGGTCCCAGTTTTCCTTCGTTCGGGTTCCGGGTGCTCAGCGTCACCCTTCTTAACACCAAGTCCCCAATACCAAAGTGTCGAAGGTTAGTTCTTCGACCTTTCAATCCGTTGCTTTTGGGCGGCCATTCAGACGAGGGCGGCCTCACGCTTTTTGTCTAAAAGTTCCAGGTTCATACTCATGGCCTCGTCGTTTGACTATTCTGTCACATATCGAACCTGGAGTCTTGGTTCTCCTACTTCAGCCAGTATAAGAGCTTCGACACCGTAGACTAATGAGAACGGAGTGGCCCCAGTACTGGATTTTGAGGTCGTACGATATACCCATAGGACTTCGAGCAAGATTTCCTTCCATTTTCCTTTGGCATCGGTCAACCTCTTTTTGAGGTTCTGGAGTATGGTTTTGTTCGTGGACTCTACTTGCCCAATCCCACTAGGGTGATAGGGTGTCGATAGGATTCTTTTGATCTTATGGTCCTCAAAAAACTTGCTCACTTTGTTGCTGATGAACTGCTTCCTGTTGTTGCATACGATCTCGGCCAGCATTCCGAACCAACATATTATGTGGTCCCAGATGAAATGAATAACTTCCTTCTCCTTGACTCTCTTAAATGCTTGGGCTTCCACCCACTTAGAAAAATAATCAGTCATAAATAAGATAAATTGAGCCTTACCGGGCACAATGTCTATCCCCCATTTCATGAATGGCCAGGGTGATAGGACCTAATACAGCGGCTCCCCAGGCTGGTTGATCATCGGAGCATGCCTCTGACACTCGTCGCATTTTTGTATGAACTCCTTTGTATCTTTTTCCATATCGATCCAATAATAGTCGGCTTTGATTATCTTTTGAACCAATGACTCAGCCCCCGAATGGTTCCGACAGGTTCCCTCGTGGATTTCCCTCATGACATACTCAGTATCTCCCAGTCCTAGACATATTGCGAGTGGGCCATTGAACGTTCTCCTAATAAGGTACCGTCTTCGGACAAGCTGAACTGGGCCACCTTTGTACGCAGAGCCCTCAACTCTTTAGGATCCAAGGGCAGTTTTTCGATCTTTAGATACTCTATATATTTGTTTCTCCAGTCCTAAGTTAGGGTTGTTGAGTTTATCTCGGCGTGACCTTCTTCCACTATCGATCTCATGAGTTGTACGACCGTCCCCAAGTTGAACTCATTGTCATCAACCGGCGATCCCAAGTTAGCAAGAGCATCGACCTCACTATTTTGATCCTGAGGTACATGTTGTAGAGTTCACTCCTTAAACCAGTGTAACGTTACTTGCAATTTATCCAAGTATCTTTGTATTCGCTCTTCTCTGATTTCGAACGTCCCATTAAATTGGTTCATCATAATGAGGGATTCACACTTAGCCTCGATCACCTCTGCCCCCAAGCTTTTAGCCAATTTGAGACCTACAATCATGGCCTCATACTCGGGCTTGTTGTTAGTCAATTTTACAGTCCTAATTGATTGTCTAACTACATTACCTGTCGGTGGCTTCAATACGATGCCAAGTCCAAACCCCTTTGTGTTCGAGGCATCGTCCGTAAAGAGAGTCCAAATTCCAGAAGAAGCCCCTGAGTTCAATAACAACTCTCTTTCGATCTCGGGTATTAGGACTGGCATAAAGTTGGCTACGAAGTCTGCCAAAATTTGAGATTTGATGGCTGTCCGGGGTCGATATTCGATATCGTACCCCTGATTTCCATAGCCTATTTGGCCAGTCGTCCCGAGAGCTCGGGTTTATGCATTATGTTCCTTAACGGGGAAGTAGTTACAACACATATGGGGTGGCATTGAAAGTATGGTTTTAGCTTCCTAGAGGCACTTAACAAAGCGAGCACCAATTTTTCTATGTGAGGATACCTAGTTTCGGCCTCGCCTAGAGTACTGCTAACATAATAGATAGAAAATTGCGTACCTTCTTCTTCCCGGACCATGACTCCACTTACCGCCACCTCGGATACTGCTAGGTATAGGTACAATTGTTCGTCTGCCGTCGGAGTGTGAAGCAAAGGTGGGCTCGAGAGGTACTGTTTGAGTTTCTCCAAGGCTTGCTGGCACTCTAGAGTCCATAAGAAATTATTCTTCTTCAAGAGAGAGAAGAACCGATGGCTCTTGTCGGAGGACCTCGAGATAAATCGACCCAAAGCGGCTATGTGTCCGGTTAACCTTTGTACGGCCTTGACGTTGTCCACCGTGATAATGTCCTTTATGGCCTTGATTTTATCAGGATTGATTTCGATCCCCCGATTAGACACCATGAATCTGAGAAATTTTTCAGATCCGACTCCGAATGCACATTTTTCTGGGTTCAGCATCATATGTATCTCTTCAATATGCTGAAGATTTCCTGCAAATGTTTCAAATGGTCCGCTGCTCACAGGGACTTAACTAACATATCGTCAATGTAAACCTCCATTGATTTTCCTATTTGTTTGTTCGAACATCCGATCTACTAGGCGTTGGCAAGTGGCACCGGCGTTTTTTGGTTCGAACGTCATCACGTTATAGCAGTAGGTGTCGTACTTTTGTGATGAAGGAAGTTTTTTCCTGATCGCCAGGGTCCATCCGAATTTGGTTGTACCCAAAATAAGCATCGAGAAAGCTGAGGATCTCGTGGCCGGCCATTACATCGATTATGCGATGGATGTTAGGCAAAGGGAAAGAGTCCTTGGGACATGCTTTATTCAAATCTTTATAGTCTATACACGTTCTTAATTTATTTTCCTTTTTAGGGATTACTACTACGTCTGCTAACCAGTTCGGGTATTTAACCTCCCGGATGGACCCTATTTTAAGGATCAAATACCTCTTCCTTGATGAACACATGCTTGACTTCGGACGGTTGCCTCCTATTCTGCTTGACCGGGTGGAACTTCAGGTCCAGGGTCATCTTGTGAGTGGTTATTTCCAGGGGGATCCCTATCACATTAAGGTGGGACCAAGCGAAACAATCTATGTTAGCTACAAGGAATTGAATGAGTTTTTTCCTGAGCTCGGGACTCAACCCCGTGCCCAGGTATACCTTACGATCGGGCAAGTGCTCGATCAGTACCACTTGCTCCAGTTCCTAGATTGTCGATTTGGTAGCATCGGAATCGTGGGGGGCTATGAAAGATCTGAGAACTTCGTAGTCGCCGTCCTCACCCGTCTCCTACTTCTCCGATTGGGGAAGGTCTGGTATTGGTAATTGCTATTTAGTCTCGTCTTTGGCCATCGAGTTCAGACCATTCGAAGTCGAAAGTGCAGATACCGGGATCACCTCGTCGACCGCAAACATCTCCTTTGTGGTCGGCTGCTCTCCGTAAACTGTTTTAATTCCTCCAGGCGTGGGAATTTCAACACTTGGTGCAATGTCGAGGGTATTTCCCTCATGTTGTGAATCCATGGTCTCCTGAACAAAGCATTGTACCTCATGTCCCCTTCGATCATACAAAATTTTGTTTCCTGAATGGTCCCAACTATATTCAACGGTAATGTTATCCCCCCTTTAGTGGTCTCGCATGCTATGTTGAATCCGTTTAGAACCCTGACTGCAAGCATGATTTGGTCTTGCAAACCTAAATATTCCACGACCCTCGATATAATGATATTGGCCGAGCTACCCGGATCAATCAATACACGCTTAACTCGAGATTTATTTATGAGTACAGATATTACCAGTGCATCGTTGCGGGGTTGCACGATGCCTTCAGCGTCCTCGTCGTGGAAAGACAAGGTCCCTTCTGGTATGTAATCTCGAGTCCATTTTTCTCTCGTGATGGATACTTTGGTGCGCTTTAACATCGGCCTCTAGGGAACATCAACCCCACCAATGATCATGTTAATGATGTGCTGAGGCTTCTCCTACTTGGTCTGTTTATTAGAATCTTTATTACTGAAATGATTTTTGGCTCGATCGCTCAGGAACTCCCGAAAATTTCCATTGTTGAATAGCCAGGCTATCTCCTCCCTTAATTGTCGGCAATCCTTTGTTCTGTGGCCGCGTGTGCCATGATACTTGAATATTAAGTTGGGATCCTTTTGGGCTGGATTGGATTTTAGGGGCCGAGGCCACTTGGTGTCTCTGATGCATCCGATGGCGGATACGATAGCAGTAACATCAACGTTGAAGTTGTAATCCGATAACCTCGACGCTTCTTTAGGCCCGATGGGCCTGTCAAAACTGTTTTTGCTCATGAGTCCTCGGTTGTTTTGACCTCGATCATTCCTCCTTTCACTTCTCACAGGGTTTCGCCCAGACCCACTACTTCTTCGGTCTCCACTGTTTGATTTTGGTTCACGATCAACGTCTCTCTTGACTCTGTCGACGGCTCTGACGGGATAAACGAACCCGGAAAGGGGCCCCAAGCCGATCATCTTCGACCCTGATTTTTGATTAATCTCGGTTATGCACGTTGGCCCAAGTAACAGCCGGATATTCTACCAGATTTTGTTTCAGCTGCTGCGAAGCCAATGAGCTTCGAACATTGAGTCATGGGGTGAAGGCCTGAACGGCCCAATCGTCCGCGATCGGAGGCAGGTCCATCCGTTCCATTTAAAACCGGGACACGAATTCTCTGAGCATCTCATTATCCCTCTGTTTTACTTTGAAAATGTCTGATTTCCTGGTCTCAACCTTGATAGCCCCGGCGTGTGCTTTTACGAAGGAATCTGCAAGCATAGCAAAATCAAAAAAAATAGGAGGTAGGTTGTGATACCATATTATAGCTCCCTTTATCAGAGTTTCCCCGAACTTTTTCAGCAGGACAGACTCAATCTCATCATCCTCCAAGTCGTTCCCTTTGATGGGGCACGTGTAGGAGGTCACATGCTCATTTGGGTCGGTTGTTCCGTTGTACTTAGGAATCTCGGGCATGCGGAACTTCTTAGGGATCTGTTCGGAGGAAAAGGTTTTTGAACAAACTTTTTGGAATTCAGGCCTTTTAATATAAGCGGTGCTCCTGGGATTTGGTCGACCCTGGAATTGGGTTTCTATTTTTTGGTTATTGGCTTCGATTTTCTTCTCTCCCGATTCTACCCTTTTTGTCAGTTCCTCACGCATCTTTATGATCTGGGGGCTGGTCCCCAATTCATTTTCATTCGGCCTCTTCATGACCAGTTCAGTTTTGCGGTTGACTTCCCGGGATGGCTCGGGCTCGATTCCGCTTCGTGCGCGACTTTGGTTCTGCAACTGGGCTATCGCTACTTGTTGAGCCTGTAACATTTTGAAAATCACCTGCAAATTGATCCCATCACCTTTACTGCTGCACGTATTTTAGGCAATTGATCGGACTTCCCTGTGGACGCTGTTCTCAGGGTTGGTAGGCAAATTTGCATTGACGGTCACATGCGAGCTAGTGTTGATCAGGTCTGCGACTGGAACTCCGCCGAGATCGACGGGGGGCACCTCGTTACCAAGTGCTACATTGCTGTTCTCGCTATGGTGGTCGGATTCCGCATCCACGTTTCAAGGGATAGACTGGGAGTTCGATATTTTAAACTTTAACCTTTAATCAAAGATACTCCAAAAAATAAGTGTAAAATAGGGTGTGTTATGGAATTTGTATCAAATTGCCGCTATTATCCTTCGCCCCACGGTGGGCGCCAAACTGTTTACCCTCAAAAGCGGATAACAATTAAATTTGTAAGTGGTTTTAAGGATACATGGATTAATTTGACACAAAGCGATAGAGTAAGTCAAATTGAACAAACAAAAATAAAATGGATTCAAACCACACGAGGATGATAGTTCCAGCCTTAGTAAAATATTCATCCTCAATCCGGCTCGCTATGGCCAACATTGATAAACAAGAGAAAGAGCTAATAACAGAGAAAATGATAATATATTGCTTTAGAATGCGTATTGCAGTGTGTTTAATGAATTATTAGACCCCCTTAATATAGTGGAGGAATCCTACTCTAGGTACAACTCTAAAAAGGTAAAAGAATCCTCTGATTAACTGATTGCCGGTTCTTCATCGATACGTGTCGAGATCCCCCCGCGATATCTGTCCGGTCAAGGATATAACGATCCTCCGTTGGCCGTGCTTGATTGCCCAACAATGTTCTTCGAAGTCATTCAAGTTTAGGATCGATTCCGAACCATGACCTCGATATTCTCGAGGGCGGGCGTCATTGTCCCCGGATTCTGACTCGATGAGACTTTTACCTCAATCTCGGTCCCCTATCATCATATCTCGAGCTTGATTTATTTTTTCGAAGACCGGAATATGTCATGAGCCCGGATTTACCCGTATACAATTAGGTACTAACCACAATCTTTATACCAAATTTGTTCAACTCTGTTCTTCCAAATTTGTTCATTTTGTTCTCGATTCACGAAACATTAATGTCGAAATTCTTGATAAACTAAATTAACACTTGTTTATAGTGCTTTTATCTACCTTTATGCATATGTCATAGTTAGAAAAAGAGAGGAAAATATTGACTTGTAATATTCCAAACTATAGAGACGACTTCAGTTTTTACTATTTCCAAATCTCTTTTTCTCCTTCCAACTTTTTTTTTTGAATTTTATTTAATTATTCAATATTCAAGACTTACTCATCGAGTTAATTCGGAGCTACACCGAATGGTCACACTATGGGATTCCTTATGTTTCTTAATTATTAGTATTCGAAATTTGCTAACCCTAACTAATTTGGTATCGTAACCCCTTATGGGGTATTTTATTAAATATTGACGAGACTAATTCAAATTTGCCACGAACAAATCCACTATGGGATAAAACGATTTACTTCGCACACAACTAAAACTCTTTCTAAAAGATTTTTCATTTCTCGTCTAAACTCGAAATCTTTAGTTAGGAAAAAAATATCAATCATAGCATCACACCCCCTAAATGACCTTTGATCCCTTTTGTAGTCAAACAAGTAGTTATGTAACACACATAACAGTAAGAGGAAAAAAAATCGTAAACCAATGGAAAGATTCAATGACCTAACCCGGGTTAAAGCAATATCATCAACAGTGATCAAAGACAAAAAAGACAAAGGGTTAAGTTAACCCACAGTCCCACACGACTCCAAAGCCGCACTGTTTGAGAGCATAGCAAACACTCTCACACACACAAAACACACACACCAGTGTGGACTCTACAGCCTACCAAGAGCCAAAGAAAAAAAAAACAGAATTCTTTGGTGAGTAACCCTTTTAGTTAAAGTTTTTTTTTGTTATAGTATTTCAAGAGAACCCCAAAAATGCTATTTTTGGTGTAATTACTGACCAGAAATGGCGATCCTTTTGATTAAAGATTGAGTTCTTGCTATATTTAGTTTTATTATTACATGGGTTTATGAAAAAATAAGTTCTTTTCGTTGTTATTGGGTTCCGAGTAAGATTTTGAGCTGAAGGTTTCTTCGGTTTTATGTTTGATTTGCTTGTTGGTTGAAAACTGGTAAATTATTAGCTTTATTTGCAAATCTTGAGTTATGGGTATTTTCCCTTTTGATATTTTTGAGTGTTTTTTTTTTTGCAGAAAAATTGATTCTTTTGCAGCTTCACCTATACTGTGTCGCAGAGGTATGCTTGCTTCATTCATATCTGTTTTTTTCTCCTTGTTATTGTTATTTTTTCACTATTCAGATAAGCTAATGAGAATCTCTAAAATAGATATTTTTCCCCTTAAAATGTCTTAAAAGACTGAATATTGAGTATTGAAATAGAGAAGAATGGATATAAGGGATTCATATACGATCCCGACTAGTTTTGGAAGGATGTTAGGTGTATTTAGATAATCTAGTAGTTCTATAAATAGAGTAGTCAAAAGCAAAAAGCCCAAAAAAGCGTCTTGGGCTTTAACGAAGAAAACAACAACAACAACAAGCCCAGTGTAATCCCACAAGTAGGGATCCCACAAGTAGGGTCTGAGGAGGGTAATATGTTCCCAGACCTTACTTCTACCTTGAAATAACGAAGAAAAAAAATAAAAATATAATGCAAAAAATATGTAACTATAAACAAAAACAATAATTATGTGGGTAAAAGAGAAATACTATAATTAAGCTATATATATATATGTATATGTATATGTTGTCGTGCTCCTAAAGATATATGTTGTCGTGTTCCTAAAGACAGAACCCACCAGTGATGGTGCACACCCTTTAGCATGTTCCCGCCTTCACTAAAGCACCAATTAAGCAAAGGCAAAATGGACAACTTGGGCTTCACCGAGCTTCAAAGCTTGAGCGCGCTTTAACAGCCTTTTACAATGGTTCTATTGTTCATTCAATGAGAAATCTATCAGTTGCTTTTTCTCCTTTTGTCACTATTTGATAGTTTTTTAGTCTTTTGCTGCTATGTTCTCCTTCGATTTTTTATTTCCGCTACCTAGCACATTATTGCTAAATGGCCTTCCACTGCAACAGTGGGAACTACTGATAAAGATTTGAGTAATAGGATTACAACGGAACGTCTAATGATCGTTGAAAAGAAAATGAACATGGTGAATCATAACAGCGGTGAATGTGCTGCTGAGAAGTCATTGGCAATATCAGCGCAGGAAAAAGGAAGTAGGAACAAGAGGAAATTCTTATCTGAGTCTCCTCTAGATATTCCTGTTGATGCACCTGTCCTGTCCCTTACTGAATTTCCAAGATATGAATTATTAGACGAAAAACATCAAAGCACACCTAACGGGGTCGGTTCACTCGAGAGCAGGTGTCATCAGTCCAATGAGAAACAAGGAGTGGAAACCTTACAACACGCCGACTGGGACGATACAATAGCATGTCAGCTAATGGAACTTTTATTTCATAACTTGTCCGCAACTTTCCAAAGCGCAATCAAAAGGATTGTTGAATGCGGATATAGTGAGGAAATAGCTGAATGGGTCATTTTAAGGAGTGGCCTTTATCACGGTAGCAAGGATGCTGTCTCAACTATTGTTGACGGTGCCTTGGCTTTACTAAGTAGGGAAAAAGAATTGGATTCCTCTACACCTCTCATATTTGAGGATTTAAATAGCCTGGTTGAGTACACGATGTTGGAGATGATATGCGTGCTGAGGGAGGTTAAGCCAGCTTTTACTGTCGCAGAAGCAATGTGGTGCCTTTTAATATGTGATCTGAACCTGTTACATGCATGCGCCATAGAAGGAGATCTTCTGGGCGAGCTATGCGGTTTAGAAAGTCCACGAGAAAGCTCATCTGGTTTAAAACTTGCTCAAACAAAGGAGGCTTCTGAAGTGATTCAATCGAACATGGATAAACTACAATTGTCAAAACCTTCAATGCCGATTGCTCAAAGTTTGCATTCTGAAGTTCCTTGTGCCGATTACATCGCTGAATTGCAGGAGTCCATATACTCACATCTTCATGAAGTGGGAATTACAGGGAACGAGAGTTCCTCGGGGCTTATCAGGGAGAATATATTGTCTTTGTCGAAAGCAGCAATTTTAGAAGACAAATCTGGAACTGCGAAAAGGGGGTCGTATAAGAAGGATATTCTTAGGCAAAAGTCATTTCATTTCGAGAAAAGCTACAAAGGTCGTGTGGGTAAGGGTTCCTTTAAAGCGAAACTTACCACCTGGGGCAGTATGGTTTTGGACAAGACGCTCAACTCTGAATCTGGTTCTTCTGGTTTTGTAATGAAGAGTACTTACTCTAAGGTAACGACTTCAGTTAAAACCAATGGTCCTTTAGCAGAAGGAAGCTCTCATAGTTCAAGCACCTCCCCGTCCATCACACCTTCAAGTGAAACTTCTAGTGTGCAACCGACTCAAGATACTATTTGTGCATTGCCTGCTGTTAACACAAATACCCCTGCTGTTGTAGACTATTACGCTGGTATTCCGTACGATGAGTCTTTGGGCAAACATGTCCCCCAAAATGAGAAAGATGAAACTATATTGTTGCTAATTTCCCGTGTGCAGACGCTGCAGAAAGAGCTCCAAGGGTGGACTGATTGGGCCAATGAGAAGGTTATGCAGGCCGCTCGGAGGCTTGGAAAGGACAAGGGGGAGCTTAAAATGCTGAGGCAAGAGAAAGAAGAGGCTGAGAAGTCTCAGAAGGAGAAGCAAATGGTGGAGGAAAACACCACAAAGAGGCTTTCTGAAATGGAGTATGCATTGTCAAATGCCAGTGGCCAGATTGAGATGGCTAACTCTTCTCTTCGCAGACTTGAGGTGGAGAATGCTGTGTTAAAGAAGGAGATGGAGGCTGCGAAGCTGGCTGCCGTGGCGTCTGCTACAAACTTCCACCAAGCTGTTGCAAGGGAGCAGGAGATATTGAAGAAGTGTCAAGCATGGGAGATAGAGAAGGGCTCACTGCAGGACGACTTCTCTACCCTGAAGCAAAAAGCAGCTCATTTGGAGCAGGAACTTGAGAGAGCCAAAAAGCGCCAGAACCAGTTTAAGGTATGCTTTTGTAGGAATAAAATTTCTTTGCCTTCTTGATTGAGGTCTTAACTGTTTACCAGTATTATTAGTCTATATGTCATACCTTCTATATAAAGCTAGTAGGGTTTTTAGGCCATGAATGAACTTCTTCTTGTTGGTACACTATTGATTCTGATATACTTATAACTTCCAGTAATAGTGGCTCCCTACGTTGCTCGGGTGCGTGTCGGATCCTCCAAAAGTAGTGCTTTTTTGGAGGATCCAACATAGGTACGGCAGCATTTTGAAGAGCCCGCGCAACATAGGCGGCTTCAACACATATTCAATAAGTCTTGCTTTTGATAATTTAGTTGCAGTTTGATGGTCTTTCTAGTATAAGCTTAGTATATTAGAAGAGCCTGGTACAATTTTATTTGAAATGATTTAAATCGAATTCAAGCGATTTACCTTTGTGTGTTGCACACTTTTAACTTGCACGAGAAAAACTCAAAGTGGTGTACATTTTCTAGTTTCATGCTAAGATACCAAAGAATTGCAGGCTCTGTCGGAGCAGGAGGAGAGGGAGAAACAAAGGGTTCTTCAGCAGGCTGATTCCGTTAAGGCTGAAAGGGAGCAACGGGGAGTTGAGAGTAAAATGGAGGAGGATAATATGAGAGAAATGGCAGAGAGCAACATGCAAAAGTGTAAAGAAGATATCCGAAAGCTTGAGAGTGAAATTGCTCGATTGAGATTGCAGTCTGAAGGTTCAAAAATAGAGGCACTTAGAAGAGGCATCGACACGAGGCTGCAGTCTCCTAAAATCACAAAGAACTCTGCTCTCTTTGACGACAATTTTGGCTCTAGAAGTGTGGAAATGGAAAGGGAATGTGTTATGTGTTTGACCGAGGAAATGTCGGTGGTTTTCCTCCCGTGTGCCCATCAGGTTCTTTGTGGAGAATGCAACGTGCTTCACGAAAAGCAAAGAATGAACGACTGTCCTTCTTGTAGGACGCCAATTAAGAAGCGGATTAATGTTCAATTTGCTCATTCTTTTAGCAGTTAGCACATTCAAGATGGTGGCAGAATCATCTTAAGAATGACGCCCTGATCCATTGTCAAAGAACAGACAAGGCATTTTATCATGTCTCTTTCTTTGGCTTTACTTTCATACCTTAGCTAAATTAGTTTATACAAAACTGCAAAAAAGGTACAGATAGGTAGAAACTAATGTTAAATTAGTTTAGAATAAGGGGGACTGCCTAATGAGCCTTGTAAATTTTTAGTGAAGGTTTCATATTTATGTGTTAGATCTTCTTGTTTATTTCCCATCATTAAGTGCTATAGTACTTGACAGGAGAACTTGGTTCTTTTAAATTGCTGAGTTAATCCTGATCATCTTTTGTATAGTGGGTTTTTCTTGCTTGTTGCTTTCAGCTTGCAAAAGCAATAATCACCCGGTGTAATCTAACAAGTGGGGTCTAGGGAGGGTAGTATGTATGCAACCTTACCTTTACCTTGCGAAGGTAGAGAAATTGTTTTCGATAGACCCCGGTTTCATATTGATAAATAACTTGTTCGATTCGGAAAAAACTCCAGATTATAATCTTGATAAAGTTGTTTATGCAAACATTCAATAACAATTACTATTATTACGCTCTAGTTCCAAATAAGTTGGGATCATCTATATGATTTGAACTTTATTACTACTTTGCAGTCCCAAATAAGTTGGGGTCAGCTATATGAATCGAATTTATTTGGAACTTGTGTAAAATGAGACACATATATTTTGTATGGCGATAAATCATTGTATAAAGGTAAATTATTTCCAAATAAAAAAAGGAACCTTTTTTTTGGCACGGATTAAAAATAAGTTCACATAAATTGAAACGGAGAGATTACTTAATTAATGAATATTTTAATAATTCGGATTAACTTGTAAGTCGTTAACTATCTGTTTTATGACATACTTGGAGATTTGGCGACAACAACTGAATATTATTTAAAGAGAAGCAAAAATATATTTTTCATATTTATTATAACTAAATACTGGTTAACTAACAGGAAGTCGATATGTCCGAGTGGTTAAGGAGACAGACTTGAAATCTGTTGGGCTTCGCCCGCGCAGGTTCGAACCCTGCTGTCGACGGTTTTTCCATATTATATTCTTTTTTTCGTGAAGCTGATAAGGTATCTTTGAAAAATTTAAACAAAAAAAGAAAAGCCTAAAAAGAAAGTATGTCGCTGGTATAGCAGGCGACCTACAGTTTTTTATTTTCTGCATTTAAAGAAAGGAAAAATGTGAAAATATTTTATTGATAAGTCAAACTCTGCACCAGCTAGCATAAGCTACCGAAGATAAAAAAAAAAAAAACAGTCGGATGCATTAAGTTCCCGCTATGTGCTTATCGTAAGCAATCTTACTCTGCGTTTCTGGTGTAAGAGGCTGTTTCCACGGGCGAACCCGAATCGGACCACAAGGGCCTATCGTAAGCAGTCTTACACTGCATTTCTGTTGTAAGAGGCTGTTTCCACGACTCGAACCCGTGACCTCCTGATCATATGACAGCAATTTTACCAATTTTGCCGAGGCTCCCTTTCATGCTATCAAAGATAGTGAGAGAGAAATGATTCTCACAACTCAGTGGCCAAAATTTATAAAATTCAAATTTTAATATCACAAATTTTATGCAAAAGATAGTGAGAATTGTACCATTTTTTATTTTTAAAAAAGCATCAAAAAAGTAGGTCCGAAGAAAAAACCTATTCAAATAAAGGGTTGAAAAAATACATATATAACTTTTGGCGAGCACAACTATTCTATTATCCATTTCTAATAAACGTGATGGATTCAATTCTGGATCAATTTCTAGATCGTGTAATGTAGTGTTATTAGTAGTGGTTTTTTGTTAATGAAACACTCAAGGATAAAGTGATCAGTGAAATTTAAAAATAGTTAGACTTATAAGTGGTAATTAAAAAATAGTCACAATTTTAAAAGTAATTGAAATTTACTCACTTTCTATGTAAAGATAAATCCGAACAAAAATACTGTTCAAAATCCGAAAAATATTCCAGCATAATATACTGGAGTTCGAATTTTTTACATGTGAACTTCCAGCATAATATACTGGAGTTCCAATATAATATGATGGAGTTCCAGTGTAAATATAATATACTAGTCCAGCATAATAGTGCTGGAAGTTCATACGCAAGTGCTCCAATCTCCAGTATATTATACTGAAATTTTCTGTGTGCTGGAGTTACAGCACAATATGCTGAAAGTTCATATACATGTGCAACAATCTCCAGTATATTATGTTGAAATTTTTCGTATTGCAATAAAATAATAGCTATTTTTTAATGACTTTACAAATACTGTCTATTTTTTAATTACCAATTCGAAAACTAGCTAGTCTGCTATTTTTACGCTTGATAGCTAGATCGACTATTTGGACAGACAAGTATAGACTATTGGCAGAAAGTGAGTGGAATCCAGAATCTTTATAGCAGCCTGTATTTGTTCCAAAGTTCTTCCTTTGGTTTCAGGTAAAATCTTAATCACAAACAGATGAAAAGTGCGTTTACCACAACATACAGCATGAAGGTGCCTGCAAGTATTAAAATCAACATGAGTAGAAATCCCTTAATGTTTTAGGTTACGATGTATTTGAAAGCCCTCGACCAGACAAATATTTCACAGAGAACCGACTGTTTATCCTTGATTACGAGTAATAATTAAATTTATATGTGGTTTTAAGGATACGTGACTTGACCTGATACAGTTAAAGAATGAACGATAAATAAAGGCTAAATTTAATAAGTAAGAGAGTAAGCAAACCACCGATTGATTAATTCAGCTGCAGTAGTATCTTCTAAGATGAACGAGAATGAAATTAGTATTGATGAAGAAAATAGTCAAAATATGCTCAACTTTGTATATTGATCGTATCTTGTGTGTGTCCTTTTTACAGTAGGGTTGCCTCTTTATGTAGGAAGGGAAAAAGAATTCTATACAAGGTAAAAGACTTATTTACAGGGTAAAAAATTCCTAAAATTATTGGGTTCAACGTCTTTGCTGATTTGGGCCGTGATTCCCCCCGAGATGTTTACATGTCACGAGATTTTCGGCCTTTCCGTTATGTAAATCTGATATTTTTATCATAAGATATTTTACCCGGACCGGTCTCGATAATGTCATCTCGAACGTCTTGGCTTCGAGCTTCGTTCTGATGATGTCCAACCTCGGACTCCCCTTCTCGATGTGCCGGTCCCGACTTACAGGAGGGCGACCTCAATCGACGCTGATCTTCAAAACCCAAAACCAATATTCCCTATACGATCGATCGTATCTGACCCATACACCGACAAAGAATTTCAACTCTTTAAATTTGTTAGAAATGATAATCGTCCTAATTACTTACCCAAAGAGTTCCAACTCATGAGAAAGTTGAAAGTGCAAGTACATGCCCATGCTCCAAACCAATTGACTAGTTTGCTAGGCTCCCTACAACCCCTTTAATAGCTATAGGAAATATCTTGAAGAAAAAAAGGAAAAAAAAGCAATGCTTAGGCTGGACAAAGAATCTCAATTCTCATACTCCTGCTGTTCCATTTTATATGGCAAACCTTTATGTTTAGTCTGTTATATAAAGAATAATACATTTTTATATTTTAAAGGTATTTAACTTAAACGTTTTATTTTACCTTTAATAATATATTTTTATAGTCATGAAATTTTTCTCGCTGTTTCAGACCACAAGTTCCTAAAGACTTTTTTTCTTAAACTTCGTGTCCAATGAAACACTATCACATATAATGAAACCAGACGGAATAAATAAGGGTGAATAGTGTAGATTATATTGTACTTTAGATATCACAACCCAGGAAATTGCTCCCATTCCTATTTAAAAGGAACCGGTATAAACCTGCAAACGAGATACAAGTATAAGATTAAGTAAAAACAAAGAAACTCCTATTTACTCTTCTTTTCTCAACTTGGTTGTGAGGTGTACGTTTGAACTATGTGACATTTCATCTAAAAGCTTAGATTGTTACAAAGGGCACACTTTTATTTGTTTAATTATATCTTCAAACATAAGAGAAGAATTGGTGACTATACCAGTATGCCTTGTTAAAACAAGTACTGATGCTGATTCTAGTGCCATTTCATGTTCCTGGTCCAAAACGAAACTTTCACATGATGAATTTATCAGATGTAAGGCAAAGATTCAAACACTCTTTGGATTTGACATTGAGCTTCCGATTAGCATACAGCCGACGACAAGTCCTGTTGCAGAAACCTACCACAAAGACATTGGTAGTTTTGTATTAGGAAACAACAACAACGTACCCGGTGTAATTTTATAAGTGGGATCTGAAAAGGATCGTGTGTACACAAACCTTACTCTCATCTTGTGAAGATAGAGAGGCTGTTTCGGATAGAACCTTGGCACATCAAGCCTTAGGAAACAAAGTATCTTAATATCCATAGAACCGAGATGGAAAAGTATCGAGACCTGAAGAATTGAATAGCTTAAAGTTCCAACATCAGAAGGGAATCCTGGAAAAAAAGAATACTTCAATTTTGTGCTCGATTACATAGTTCTGTTCGTTGAATTCTTGCGTTATACATTAATTCTTTCTTCGTCCTCTACGTATCAGAAGAGGCGATATTATATGATGAGGGATCGATACCTGAGGACTCAAAAATACTACTGGAGTAGAAACATACTCCATTAATCCACCAAATTGTTGAAGAACTTGAAATCCAATTCCCACCTGGCCATAGACCTGTCATTTTCTGGTTAACTGAATTTTTAGCTTTGAAAATTGTTTACCCGAAAAATTGAATAGTTGAATTTATTCGTGGTTTCTGGACAAGTGAATTAATTTGATCCAAAAAGTAATAAAATAACTGATGAAATATAAAATACTTAGCCTGAGCTAATGAGTCAAGGACTGCACTCGGAACTAGGCAGAAAAATTGTCGCCTTATAATGATCAATGAGCTCCCTATTTATAACTATGTATAGGGACAGGAGGTCCTAGGATCATGCTCACATGAGGGCCACTGATGACGATGTAACGTTGGACATAAATGCTAAATTCCTTGTAATGGACCATCATTCTTAATGCTGCAAAATATTCTGTACTAAATGTTACCGGGCGCAAAGTATTTTTTCCTATACAGATAGTCCTCCTACTTTTTGGTGACACAATTTTGAGTTACCGAAAAGTTGGTAGAACGCACCTTTTTGGCGAGAATTATTATAACTCCCTTTGAAGTTCTCTGACAGTTGATTAGATGCACATCTTTTCACATTTAATTCTCCGAACACGCGTCATCCTATGATTCAACCTAGCTTTTGCCGATTATCGAGGTAATCATGGCCATGAATTTAGCTGCCAAAATTTTATTTATACATACCATCCTTCTCTTACGTACTTCATAATCTCTCAACCTCCTAATTTGCTTTATTTCCCAACTTTTCTCTCATCTTCTTCGAACCAGAAATTTTCCTTCCTTTTATTCCAAAGACTTCCTCTTCAAAACGTGCTAGTTCTTCAAAGGGTAAGAACAAAATCGAGGATTTCGTTCCTCTAACAGTGGGTTCCATCATCCCAAGAAGACTTAGTACTTCGAAGGATTTTGAAGAGAAATTTTCTACTGCTAACCCTCGCACATGGGTTGTTAGTTGGTACCCTTCTTCTATTCGCCCTTCCAGTATTCCTGTTGTGAAGGAGGACTGCCACTGTCATGAGTTGGACATCCCCAGGGAAGGGTTTACATATTTTTTCACGTATCCCTTTACTTTGGGTGCATTTTCATTTGAGCAGAGGCAGCCTTAAACTCCAAAAGTGAAGAGCTTGTTGTTGTGGTAGAGAAACATGCCCAGTTAGAAGTGAAGTACAGGAAAAGTATCGAGCATAACAGGCTCTATAGTTCAACTGTTCGTGAGCTCAATGTCAGTCTCAAAATCTGCTAGGTTTTCCAGGGAAAACCTTTCCGCTGAAATTACTCAACTCAAAGAAGAACTCAAGAGCCGAGTGGCTTCCCTCATTGTTGAAAAGGCTTATTCCATGTATAGTACGAGGAGAAAAACCTTGGAAGAGGCCAAGACTAGTATCATTGACATTGATGCTGAAATTGCTAAGGCCCGAGAGCTTGAGTTGGTTGCAAAAAATGGACTCCCGACGTAGTCTGATGCTCCAGGTTCTTCTGATTCCTGTTTCGAGTTTTCAGAAACTGAAGAGGGATCGGAAGGTGATGATACCGAATACCAAGCTGGGGAAAACGTTGAGCCACCGGTGGAACCAACTCCCGAGGATGCAGATACTTCTCTTCCTCCTGATTCCGAAGATGCTGCATCTTTGCTTTTCTTTCTTTTTCTATTTTGTACCTTTATCACTCTGATGCACCCTTGTAAATAAAAACATATTTTTTGCTCAAGTATTTTTTGAGTCTTATTTTTATTTTGAATGCTCATGTAAGTCTTTCACTTTCGTACTTGGTTAAGTATTCTGCGCATGTTATTATGTTCACACTTTATTATGTGTAATCTCGGATGCTTTTTCTTCGAAGAATTTTGGTTTCGAGAATTATTCCTTTTACATGAGGGTTTTAATAAGTATTTGCGCAAGTTTGCGCTTTGCGTCTTTTCGGTATGCAGCTTTGGGTGTGGCATTATGGATTCCAAGCACTGATTCTTACGGAACCAACCCTTTAATGTGAGACGTGAGGGTTTTTATAAAAGAGGGCCCTCTTATGTTTACGGTGCTCTTAAATAGGATGTCTCATGTTCATTACGACACAATCATTTTAAGTGCTTGTTTAACTTTAAAATGGTAAGATCAACTCATCGTTCAGACAAAAAACAAGATAAAAACAAAAGGATTTCATTTCATTTAATTCCTTCTATTTTCAAAAGTACATAAGCATTTTGCTATGCAGAAAAGGCATTGCCATCACCTGTGGCTATAAAGAAATTACCATGACTTGTGGCTATCTTGTACAACTTATTTCTACGGGGCTGGCCGCAGTCTCCAGTTCCGATGATGTATTCTGTTCCGGATTTTCGTTTCCCGATTGACGTGGCATTCGGTGTTGCCGTAACCTCATATTATTTCCCCCGGTAACACTGGAAGAATAATACGAATTGGAACACTGGAAGTCTTGTATCTTCGAAGATCCCACCAATGAATTGCTAGGTAATCCTTCACTCGATAACGTATCTTGTTTCCCATTAGGAACCCAAGCTATCGAGCAAAATAATACCTAATAATCCTCTAGTGGTTTGTGCTCGTGAACGATCGGGTAACCCCTTTTCAGTAGAAAACTTAAATTCTTGGTGGGAATTTGCTATCGAAGCAAAGATTATCTAATCGTCCCCGAGTGAAAACTTGCTTGTTTGCCTTGTTGTAGTATGCTTTTCGTCGCTGCCTCATTAAAGACCTTGCCAGAAAAACCCGATTGGGACAAAAACTAAACGAAGGAAAAAAGAGTGCAGCACATACTTTCCGTTTGACTGTTATTCGTCAGCAGTAATATCTTTTGAGGGTGAGCCACGTTCCAGTTGTTGGGCAACTTATCTCCATTTTGGTTCTCCAACTCATATGATCCTTTTCCAGTGATACCTGAAACCCAGTAAGGGCCTTCCCATGTTGGGCCTAACTTGCCCCTGTTGAGTTCTCGGGTGTTTTGAGTTACCTTCCTCAAGACTAAGTCTCCCACTTTAAAATATTGGAGGTTGGCTCTTCGATTATAATATCGCTCCATTCTTTGCTTTAGAGCCGCCATTCTTGATGTGCGCTAAGTCCCTGCGTTCCTCGAGCAGCTCCAAGTTGATTAACAATGCTTCAATGTTCGATCCTTTGTTTGCCTCGAAATGCTTTAAGGTTGGTTCCCCACTTCCACCGGTATCAAAGCTTCTGCACCATATACATGGGAAAAAAGGGTCTCTCATGTGCTTGACTTGGCCGTTGTTCGGTAGGCCCATAGAACCCCATGTAATTCTTCGGGCCAGTTGCCTTTTGTTGTTTCCAACCTTTTCTTGAGGTTTTGAATAATCACTTTGTTTGTTGACTCCGCTTGACCATTTGCGCTCGGATGATAAGGTGAAGAGGTAATCCTCTTTATCTTCAAGTCTTCAAGGATCTTTGTAACTTTTGAGCGATAAATTGCAGCCTATTGTCTCATACAATTTCTTTTGGTGTTCCAAACCTGCAAATTATATTTTTCCACAGGAAGTCGATCACTTCGCGTTCTTCGATCTTCTGATAAGGACCTGCTTTCACCCATTTAGAAAAATAGTCTGTCAAAATTAAATGAAACCTTACCTTTCCAAGAGTCGGTGGCAGTGGTCCGACGATGTCCATCCCCCATTTCATGAACAACCACGGGGACATAACCGAATGCAAGGGTTCTGCCGGTTGATGTACTAGTGGTGCATAACACTGGCACTTATCACATTTTCGTACGAAGTCTTTAGCATCTTGTTCCATATGGGGCCAGTAATACCCTGCCCAAACTAATTTCAGCATAAAAGAATCTGCACCTGAGTGGTATCCCTTTGTGGATTTCTCTCATGACATAGTTAGCTTTTGATACTCCTAAGCACCGGGCCGACAGGCCTCGAAAGAATTTTCTGTACAATTGGTCTTTCTTGAAGCTATAACGTGCAGCTTTGGTGCGCAATGCTCTTGATGCTTTGGGGTCTTCGGGCAACTTTCCACGCTCGAGATAATCGATTATTTTGTTTCTCCGGTCCCAGGCCAAACTAGTCAAATTCACCTCATAATAACCATTTGTGTCCAAGGCTGAGTTCATCAGTTGCACTAATGTCCCTGATTCTTTCTTGGATTTCTGTTGATGAGCCCAAATTTGCCAATGCATCTACTTCCGCATTATCATCCCTCTAGATATGAGTTATTGACCACTCCTGGAATCGTGCCAATAGAGCCTGAACCTTTACCACGTATTGCTGCATACATTCCTTTTTGGTGTCAAAAATTTCGTAAACCTGATTTACCACCAACTGTGAATCATATTTGATTTCGATGACTTCGGAGTCAATCCCCCAGGCCAATTCGAGCCCTGCAATCAAAGCTTCGTATTCTGCTTCATTGTTAGTTAAAGGAATCGTTCTGATGGCTTGCCTTAAGGTTTCTCCCGAAGGCGTGATTAAGACTACTCCGAGCCCAGACCCTCCTACGTTTGGAGCTCCGTCTTTAAATAAAGTCCAAACTCCCGATGTCAATTCATTTCCCTTTGGCTATCAGAGGCAATAGTCCCGAACTGAAATCGATCACGAAGTTAGCCAGAACTTGCGTCTTAATTACAATCCTCAGTTTATACTTTATATCGAATTCGCTCATTTCGACGGCCCATTTGGCCGAGCTACCCGAGAGCTCTGGTTTATGGAGGATATTCCTCAAAGGGAAAGCAGTCACCACAGCTATCGGGTGGCATTAGAAGTAGGGCCTCAACTTTCGAGCGGCGAATACGAGAGTTAAGGCCAGCTTCTCTAGATGTGGGTAGTGAATTTCTGCTCCCGTTAAAATTTTGCTAATGTAATAAATGGGAGATTGTGTATCTTCATCCTTTGGGACTAAAATTGCACTTACCGCAACTTCTAAAACTGCGGGGTAGACTAGTAACGTTTCACCTTCTTTTGGTTTTGAGTGCAACGGAGGGCTTGACAAATATTTCTTCAAATCCTTCAAGGCTTGCCAACACTCCAGTCTCCATTCGAAAGAAGCGATGACATTTTTCTGATGAACGGGAAATGAACCTGCTCAAAGCTGCCAATCTTCCCGTGAGCCTCTAGATTTCTTTTACGTTAGACAATTGATCCGAGATGTCCTCTATGGCCTTGATTTTGTCGGAATTCACCTCAATTCCTCTTTGTGAGACTAGGAATCCTAGGAACTTATCCGAACTGACCCCGAACACGCACTTCTCGGGGTTGAGTTTCATATTATGCTCTCTCAGGATGTCGAATGTTTCTTGCAAATGTTTCAAGTGGTCACCGACATTCAAAGACTAATGAGCATATCGTCTATATATACTTCCATAGTTTTTCCCATTTGTTTTTTGAACATCTTATTCACGAGCCGTTGATAAGTGGCTCCGATGTTTTTTAGCCTAAAGGACATCACATTGTAACAATATATACCAAAATTTGTTATAAATGAAGTCTTTCCTGATCTTGTGGGTTCATCTTGATTTGATTGTATCCGGAATAAGCATCGAGGAAACTCATAACTCGTGTCCGGTCGTGGCATCAATAATTGATCGATATTTGACAATGGGAATGAGTCTTTCGAGCATGCATTATTAAGATCCTTATAATCTATGCACATGCGAAATTTATTATTTTTCTTAGGTACTACTACTACATTGGCTAGCCAGCCGGGATATCTTACCTCTCGGATTGAGCTAACATTAAGTAAACAAGTTACCTCTTCTTTGACGAATTTTATTCCTTGCTTCAGCAATAGGGTGCTTCTTTTGCCTTACCAGAGTTATGTTGAGATCCAAGCTTAACTTGTCTATGGCTATCTCCGTTGGGATTCGTGTCATATCCTCGTGCGACCATGCAAAACAATCGGCACTAATTTTAAGGAATTCAATAAAAGCATACCCGTATTCCGGGTGCAGTCTTGTTCCCAAATTGAATTTCCTTTCTAGAAATTCTTCGACAATGCAACCTGCTCTAGTTCTTATGTCGTGGACTTCATGGCATTCGTCTCTTCTGGTACTTGAAAATACCTTGGTACCTGAGATTGTTCCGACTCTTCTGTCCCCGGGTTATCTTCCTCTAGTTCGGGGGCACGTGCCAGTTCTAATAATTGCTATGCCGCATGTTCCTTTCCTTCGCTACTAGAAACCGAAATTGCATTCATCTACCTTGCTGGCGGTTGATCAACGCTTATCTGTTTGATCCCCTCGGGTGACAAAAATTTTAACAATTGGTGATATGTTCAAGGCACTACTTTCATCTCGTGCAGTCATGGTCTTCCCAAGATGATGTTATACCCCATGTCTCCATCTACCACTTCAAAGAGTGTTGTCTTCATTACTCCCTCAACATTCGTGAGCAGCAAAATTTCTCCTCGGGTTGTCACGCTTGCGAGGTTGAATCCGGCGAGGAGATCTGTCACCGGGATAATGCTTCCGGTGAGTTTAGTTTGCTCCAGTACTCTCCATTGTATGATATTAGCTGAACTTCCTGGATTCACTAAAACACGTTTAATTTTAAAATCTAACACGTTTAAACAAATTACTAGTGCGTCATTGTGCGGAAGTAGTAATCTGTCTGCATCTTCGTCCATGAATGTGATATTCTCTTCTTGGAGACTCTTACTATGAGTTATCGACACTTTTGTCTTCTTCGCTGCCGAAAAGGTGACCCCGTTAATTTCATTCCCTCCGAAGATCATGTTGATCGTTTGGTGTGGAGGTTCTTCTCCCGTCCTTTGGTTATGATGGAAAGCCAGCATGATCGTCTTCGATCCTTATTTTCGACTTGTAACAGTTGTGAACATCCACCCAAGTCGTCGCTTGGAACTCGAGCAGACTTTCCTTCATCTTCCGGGAAGCGTCCGAGCTTCTCGGAGTTAAACCTTTGGTGAACCTTTTAGCTGCCCATTCATCGGGGACTGCCGGTAGCAACATCCTTTCTTCTGGAACCGGGTGACAAACACTCGTAATAACTAGGATTCTCCCTGTGCGATCCTGAATATATCAGCCTTTCGGGCCTGTACCTTCCTGGTACCGGCATGAACCTTGATGAAGGAATCCACAAGAATCTCAAAGGAATCTACGGAATGCTCGGGCAATAATGAATACTACGTTAAAGCTCCCCTTGTGAGAGTCTCACCAATGTTTTTTAGCAACACGGACTCAATTTCATGAGGAGCCAAATCATTTCCTTTTATCGCTGTTGTATAGGTGGTAATGTGCTCTTGCGGATCTGAAGTTTCGTCGTGCTTCGACACTTTGGGCATTTTGAACCGCTTCGGGATCAATTCCGGGGCTGCACTCGGCTTGTACGGTAACAAAATATACTTTTTTGAGTTCGGGCCCTTCAATACTTGTGGCGCAGCCGGGATTTGATCCATGCGGGTGTTTACTTCATTCATGAACCACAAAAGTCTCTCCTTGAATGGATCGTTATCGTTGTTGAGGCTGGATCTACTCCCCCTAGCCCCATTAGAGCCAACTTCATCCTTGGGAGTGTTGTTGTCGACTCTCTGCGTCGTTTGGTTTGCGAGAACCTCCGGAGGAATTGGATCTTGCCTGTTCGTATTATTTGAATCACCTGATAGCATCTGCTTTAGTTATGTCCTAACATGATATTGTCGCATGAGATGACCTAGAATGATTGTTTGTTGCTCTTGCAGGATCCTCACTGCATCCGCTACATGCTCCCCATCAGCATCATCAGGAGTCCTCTTCCGAACCTTTCGAGGCTATCTCCCATCATGCACTGGTGTGGTGTCATTCGCTTGTTGCTTGTGTCACTGATTGAATCCTCGAAATAAGCCTGTTTCCCTTGAATTTCAGGGTTGCGTATCCTGTTAACAGTGTTATCTGCCATTTCTTTTGTGATTTTTTCTAAGACAAAATAATCAAACACGTTAGTAAAAAAGGCAAGGATCAATTTAACTGCACGACTGTCTAAGCCCCACGGTGGGCGCCAAACTGTTTACCCAAAAAACGGTACAGTTGAATTTGTTCGAAGTTTCTAGACAAGTGAATCAATTTGATCCAAAAAGTAATGAAATAACTGATGAAATATAAAATACTTAGCCTTAGAATGTAGATGAAACAATAGAGCTAATGAATTCAAGAACAAAGTTTCTGAGCACAACAATGATAAGATCAAAAGCAAGAGAATAAAATCATATTAAAATGTTGTATAGAATGTAGTGTAAGTTAGCCAGAAAAATCATCGCCTTACAATGATCACTGAGCTCCCTATTTATAGCTATGTATAGGGTAAGGAAGTCCTAGGGTCATCCTCTTCTTTAATGTCAATTATGAGGGCCATTGATGAAGACGTAACGTTGGACATAAATGCTAAATTCTTTGTTACGGACCATCATCCTTAATGCTGCAAAATATTATGTATTAAATATTACCGAGTGCAAAGCATTTAACACTTCATTTATGATAGTTATTCCTTCCGGTGACAAGCAGAACAACTATGTTCGATAGCCATCCCCATCTTGTGTTCCACGTGTCCGTCCTTTAAACGGCCACGTGTATAAAAAATGTTGAAAGACTGTATATGATAATAGAAATTTTACTATGAGTGAGAATAAGTATCTTCGTTGAAACAAATCAAACAATCGGAGTTTAGGAAGCTTTTGAAGATTGTCAAGGTAATCCTATCAAGAAATTCGAAATAGTCTAATTCAGAAGTAAGTGAGAATCAGAGCCTTAGGTTTTAAAGCGTCCTAAGATGTCTCGGAGCCGTGTCTAGTAGAGTCCTTCTTACCGTTGTACAGTCGACCACATCTATAATTAAGAGGCTACTTAGGCTGTTAGGAATGTCACCCTTCTTTGACAATCTAAATCGTATGATAAAGCTTGACTATAAGACTGTCTTTTAAACTCGTGCATTATTCTAATTTTCAGAAGAAGGCGCCATGTAGCCTGAAAAAATGAAAAAGTTGTGTGTCACTTATTGTGGTTTGATTTCTCTGTTCATTTCGCCTTTTCTGTTTTTCCTTTTCTCTTTTTGTTTCCCGCGCCTTATCATTCCATTGGCAGATAACTCTAATAACATCGTGTTAATGCAAGATCCCTCCACTGCATCATAATCCCTATAATGAAGGCAACTGCTAGTCCAACACATATCATTAGCTGTTGGATAACAGTTAGAACAAGGAATGCCAATATCATCATAGCTCCCATAATGAACAAACAGCCATGACATTATAACTTTGTTACGAACGCTTTATTCTGTCTCCACTTATAACATGCGCAAAGGCGATAGAATAGGCGAAACTTGAGAAATGTTTCTAGAACATAATATTGAGTATGATACTTAGCAAAGTATATGGCTAACCATCCAATTACAGTGATGGCCCTTGACATTCTCATTGCCTGTTTGCAATTAGTTACATTCAATGGCTTGGTTAGCTTAAAATAAAAAGTGAATAGAAAATAGAGGGAAAAATTAAATACTTGAATTTCCCTCCTTGACAAAGGGACATTGTCCCATATTGGAGAAAGAAAAGGCTTTTGATGGGTATATATACAATTGCTCTTCTTCTAGTTCTTAAAGAGTTAAGAAGAAGGCAAGCCTCGATTTGAATTTGGTCAAAGATTGATTAATTAATCTTTTTGGACAAAATTCGTTTCATTCCTCAGATTCTTACTTACGAATTTTCTGAACTTCAACTCTTCTTCGTCTTCTGCACAAACATATACCAGTGTGATTTACAACCATTAAGTGGTTCGCAGTTCATCAAGTTTTAGGTACCGATACTTGGTGAGTTAAATCGTTCTATCCTGGGAGGATAATATTCCAGCACCTTAGGTACTTGAGGGGAATAATTTCCTTAAGGACACACTGTGTATTCAGTGAGCTCGATTTATTTCAAAGTTACTGTTTCATTTTTTATTTATTTTTTGTAGTACAGATTGATAACAGTTAGTGGAATCTTCTCTGGTTTACCCCTTTGCAGCCTATATGGTCCGCACTTGGACCGCTTGTGATTGCTCCAACCATAGCCCAAAATGTTGATATCGAACCAAAGAGCGAGTACTGCACATATATATGTTGGATATTAAACGTTCAAGTCTACAAGTAATTGGCAAGTCAACAGAACACCAAAACTATGTTTACAAGATGAGTATTACATGAAGGAGTGAAATATTTAATCAAAGTGTATTATCGACATCACATTGATGTGTTTTCTTCTAGTAAACTTGGAATTAACTAAATCCATATAATTTTCGACGAAGAAGGTTCAATTAACTCCACCCCGGGTTCATTATATACGCGTAGTGACGGCAAAATAGTTACAAGAAAATAATTATCCACCCATATTATCCAATAAAATTAGGTTGCATAATGAATATTTTTAAAACGGATCAAATATGGATAAAAACCATATTATCCACTTAGAAAATGGATAACTAATGAGATTAATTTTTACATTTGTAAAGCCTCAAATTGGGGGTTCCTCAAGTTTACGAGACTAGAAATTTTACTCCCACTTAGGGAAGGGAAGTGCTAAAGGGCGGGCATGCTCGACTGAAAGGAGAGGAAAGCTTCTTCACTTTCGGCACGGGCGCGGACTCCGCGTGTGCTAGTGAGTCCCAAGCGAAGGAAAGAAGGACATGAGAGTGCAATACCAGCGAATCTTGTGCCACAGAATCGAAAGTGATCATATTCAACAAGACATGGATAATATGGATATCCATATTATCCGTCGGTTAACCCATTTTTTTATCCGTATTAAATATGAGTCCGCTCGAATAATTTATTCGTTTTTGCATTATTCGTTTTCTACTCGCCCATATTTGACCTTCCCCGCCCGTTTTCCACCCGTATATACGCGCAATATGTACATAGAGATGTACCTATGCTTTTAAATTCTGGTTCTAACAGAACTTCATATGTATATAAGTAATCTAACCTCTGCTATAGACAAATTACGATCATCCCTGATTGTTGATTGAGTTAGTGATGAGTAGCCAAGCTGAAAATTTGAAAAAAATAATTATGGTTGCAGCAGGAAGAATTACAAGTCATGAGAAAAAGAACAAGTAAAAATAAAAGCAGATAGAGATCCTGGTTTAAGTCTCACACCCACTCATTATCAGGAAAAAAAATTCCACGTGCTTGTTATGTGAAAAAGAATCCAGCCGTAAGTGAAGGGCGTTTCGAAAATATAATTTAGTAAATAAAAGAGTGTCATCTGTAACTATTAGACTTTTTTTAGAAAGATAAATTTACACAATATCCAAATGCAAAAGAACCACATACTGCCACATATAGTAAAAAAATAATAATATATATATATATATATTAACATACTACAATTAACATAGGCAGAATTTTTATTAACATAGGCAGAATTTTTATTAAGTGAGTGGCCACTGCACTTACTACAATTTTGTGACCCTACCTAAAGATCATAGGTAGATTTTGTAGATTTAACTGAACTAATTGCTTACGACTCGAATTAGATAAACATATAAAAAGAATATTTATTTTGAACTCACTTACTCCAATAAATTAGGTACAGCGTGTCTGAACTTGCATAAATATGCATCCCTAAACTTGTCCAATTTTATATAATAAGTTCAAGTCAAAGGCAACAGACGTGTAGAACTGAGTAGAGCAACAATATCAATTGTTTCATTACCTCTTCCAAAACAATTGGGTCAGGTATAGTCATTCTTTTCCCTTTTTCTTTTGGTTTAAATGTTCAGTATTCAAAATTCAGGTATAGTCATATATTGTCAAGTTTTCAATTTTTTACTAAATAATATTTACTTATAAAAAATTTAACAACGTAAAATTGAAATAATATTTATGTAACAAAAAATCCGAAAAATTCAAAAAATCCAATAAAATCGAACCAATCCAAACTGATAAAATTGGTTTGGTTTGATTTAGATAGAAACCGAACTAACCCGATCCATTTATACCCCTACCCCTAGATGGTTACAAAAGATGGAGTGTCTGGACTCTGGACTATAAATAAGATAAACATATATAAGATATATGTAGTGATATAGTCACATTTTTCTCCTATTAAATATGTCATATTTGATTTTCGCATCTCTAATTTTTTATTTTTTTTTGTTTTTTTTGGAGTGTATAGGAGTCTAAGATGACTTCACGATCAATTAGATTTATTTGCCCCTTAATTAAAAAAAAAGGGCTAGCAAGCTATGTTCAAGTTACCAAAAATCATTTAGCATTCTAAAATGAAAAAAAAAGTGTATAGAGTCAAATCAATAGCATTGATTATCCTATAAGGAACGAAGTCGACAATGAACCGACACTACATTAAAGAACAAATAAACTTCTTTTAATATGTGCAAAAATTTCAGAAGACTTTCATTGACAATGTATAAATTAAACTACGTGGCTATCTAATAGCAACAAGGTCGATATGTCCGAGTGGTTAAGGAGACAGACTTGAAATCTGTTGGGCTTCGCCCGCGCAGGTTCGAACCCTGCTGTCGACGGTTTTTCCATATTATATTCTTTTTTTCGTGAAGCTGATAAGGTATCTTTGAAAAATTTAAACAAAAAAAGAAAAGCCTAAAAAGAAAGTATGTCGCTGGTATAGCAGGCGACCTACAGTTTTTTATTTTCTGCATTTAAAGAAAGGAAAAATGTGAAAATATTTTATTGATAAGTCAAACTCTGCACCAGCTAGCATAAGCTACCAAAGATAAAATAAAGCATCCGGGTGCATTAAGCTCCTTCTATGCGCAGGATTCGGGAAAGGGTCGGACCGCAGGGGTCTATCGTAAGCAGCTTTATCCTGTATTTCTGTTGTAAGGGGCTGTTCTACGACTCGAACCCGTGACTTCCTGGTCACATGGCTGCAACTTTACTAGTTACACCAAGGCTCCCTTTCAGGCTACCAAAGATTAAAAAAAAAGAAAAAGAAAAAGCAAGCTCCTTCTATGTGCAGGTTCAGGGAAGGACCGACCACAAAGGTCTATCGTAAGCAGCTTTACCCTGCATTTCTGTTGAAAGAGGCTGTTTCTACGACTCGAACCCGCGACTTCCTGGTCACATGGCTGCAACTTTACTAGTTACACCAAGGCTCCCTTTCATGCTACCAAAGATAGTGTGAGAGAAATAATTCTCTCCAAGGAGACAACTCAGTGGCCAAAATTTATAAAATTCAAATTTTGATATCACAAATTTTATGCAAAGATAGTGAGAATTGTACAATTTTTTATTTTTAAAAAAGCATTTAAAAAGTAGGTCCGAAGAAAAAAAACTATTCAAATAAAGGGTTGAAAAAATACATATATAACTTTTGGCGAGCACAACTATTCTATTATCCATTTCTAATAAACATGATGGACCCAATTCTGGATCAATTTCTATATCGTGTAATGTAATGTTGTTTGTAGTGGTTTTTTGTTAATGAAACACTCAAGGATTGAGCGACCAGTGAAATTCAAATATAGCCAGATTTACAAGTGGTGATTGAAAAATAGCCATAATTTTAAAAGTAATCAAAATTTAATCACTTTTCATGTAAAAATAAATCTGAACGAAAACACTGTTCAAAATCCGATAATATACTGGAGTTCGAAATTTTTTACATGTGAACTTCTAGCATAATATACTGGTTAACAACAATAAGTCGATATGTCCGAGTGGTTAAGGAGACAGACTTGAAATCTGTTGGGCTTCGCCCGCGCAGGTTCGAACCCTGCTGTCGACGTTTCTTTTTTTTTTTGTTTTTCTCTTATTTATTGCAAAACTTGTATTCAGTAAATCTATGTTTTTCTACTGGATACTTCAGTTTGCTTAACATTCATAGTTTAATTGCTAAAATTCTATTATAAACTTGTGCCTCAATGGCTGGCTACACTCATTTCAGCGGCGGAGTCGATTCCACTAATAGATAAGCCAACATTTTGCGCAATATAAGAGCTCTGTTTCCATATAGATTTGTCCTATCAATAATAGAGTCGCCATTAGTGAGAATACATGCCGATATGTTTCCATCTTGTGTTTTGGTACTGGATAACTCTGTCCACCAATTTTTGAATAAATCGAACCGATCCATCCGCAGAAGATGCCATCTAGTCAAGCTATGCAAATTCATTGTATTTGTTGAGGTTAACGGTTGAGTTTCAATTTATACGTATGGAGGAAGCAATGGCGTAGCAGCTGCATGAAAGTCGCCGTGTCTTAGTACATCAGTTTGTTGCAAGAGTGCTAACGCACGATATTGCATTTGTTAGGGTTTTGCCCTAAATTTCTAATTTATTAGGGCTCTCTTTCTTACGGGAAGGAAAAAAGACTAATAAATCCCCTTCATATGTCTTGTCTTTTACTTGGAAGAAAAGTGTTTAACATCACAACAACAAACAATAATATCCACATTGTAGTCATTAAGAGAATCACGTCTAGGGGGAGATTTAAACCTGTTGTTAATTCGATCATTCATCTGATGTCATTAGTACTTGTATACGAGTTCAATGGCTTCAAAACTCGTATGTATATCTTGGTCTGAAATTGTACACATTGCTGAAAAGTGCAAAACATAATTTCAGACTAAGGAGATCATGTGCCATAAACCTGATTTCAATTTTAATGTATATGACACGCATTAGTACTCGGATCAACGAAACATTTTGGAGTCCACTTAATTCAACACTGTTATCGAAAGTGTGTGAAGGAAAGTCTTGGCATAACTGGTAAAGTTGATGTTAGGTAAGATTGCGTACAGTATACTCTTGTGGTTCTGCCATTCACCGGACCCCGCGCCCCGCGTATAGCAAAAGCTTAGTGCACCAGGCTGCCCGTTTTAATCGCAAAATGCATATACTTTATCCTCATGGGTGGATCCCAAAAAAGCAATCAATCAACAACAACAACAACATCCCAGTGTACCTTTATAATTTGGTGTAAACAAAAGCAAAATGAAGGAAGCAGATACAATCCCAGATGTAGCCTAGGTTACTACCTTCCTGAGAGAACAGACATTGTAAAAGAGTAAGTGGAACCAGAAGAAAGGTTAGGGGTAGGCTGCCGGGGATGATAATCAAGATCTTCGTCGTTTGCTAATAGGTCAGCGATTGGCATTGTCGTCTGTGCAGGCGCTTCTACTGGCAAACGCCCTTCCAACATTTCCACGACTCGTGCCATGGTTGGCCTAAGCCGAGGCCTTTCTTGGATGCACCACAAGGCCACACACGCCAATCTTTTCACTTGTATTTCCGCGACCTCTTCAACGAGCCTCTCATCCACAACATCCATGATTTTACCTTGTGCCAATTTCTCACTCACAATCTTGGGAAAATAGATGAATTTCTTCGCCTTTGACTTGTCCGGATTATTTTGTCCATGTTGATCAACTGCGCGGATATTTCTTCTCCCACCAACCAATTCCAAAAGTACCATTCCATAACTATAAACATCACTTTTTTCAGAAATGCCGTTCTCCAAAAGCCACTCCGGGGCTAAGTAGCCTCGAGTTCCCCTGATGGTTGTGACAACTCTACTCTCGTCTTTCGCCATTAACTTTGATAGCCCGAAATCTGAGAGAAGGGCACGGTGATTCTCATCAAGAAGAATATTCTCAGGCTTGATATCAAGATGTAAAATACATGACCTACAATCATGATGCATATAGGAAAGTGCCTTAGCCACATCTAAGGCAACTCTGCATCTTAAATCCCATGACAAGCAGCCACTTGGGTGATTTCGGATTTTCCTTCGAGGGAAAATCCAATTATCAAGTGATCCATTAACAACATATTCATAAACCAAGAAACGAGGCCCCGAGGGGGGAACACTACAGTACCCTAATAGGCGCACGAGATTGACATGTTGGACACTGGCGATGGCTGCAACTTCTGATTTAAATTCCTTATCGCCTCGCTCCTCTCCTTCAATCCTTTTCACTGCTACTGCTGCACCATCACTGAGGATGCCCTTGAAAACACAAGCCGATGATCCACGACCTACTAACGAACCAAAGTTATCGGTTGCTTCTTCCAGCTCTTTCAATCTGAATCTTGTTGGAATCCCTGCAACTTTCCTAAGAAAACTATACTCTATCCTCAACTCGCGTCCATCTGAATCGAGTTGCTTTACTAGTAATTGCCTCCTGCTGTTGAACTTCCTTCGGATTATAACAAAAGCAAAGACAGCAACAATAGCTGCAACATCAGCTCCACATATGAGGAAAAAAGTCTCTGTAAGTTTAAGCGTTAGCCGAGCAATAACGACGCCTATGATCAACAGAATCACCAATGAAATGGCTATGGAATAGGTTTTCTTGTCCTCCATCAATGGATCATTTTGCTGCTTTGAAGTTTAATATCTTAAAAGAAGAAATTTTCATTCTTTTGTTTACATCTTTATATTGTTGTAACTGGAAAATAGCATAAGTCAAACAAGGCAAACTATGAATTTTTCTTGGTTTTTAGGTGGGGTTGCCTCAATTAATTGAACTAATTTAATTCTGGACCAAGTATCTTATCTTATTTCTTTAAGCCAGTTGCTGAACTATAAAAATAATAATGGTCTTTCTCTACACGGTTTGAAGAAGTCCACCTACTCGTACTTTTCTACATCAATATATATACTACTTTTGCAATGACAATACCATAAAGTTATTTAGTGTTCTCATCTTTTTTCTATTAATTATTATCTGCAATTTTCTTCTCTAAAATTACTTGTGCAATTACTTTATCGTTGACTATTATTTGCATCACTAATCAGTGTACTATGTAGCCGTTAGAGGGGGTACAATTTCCAAAATCCAAGATTGACTCAGCAGGCGCGTATTGGTGAAAAGCCACCAATACTCTTTAGCCATTTGAAATTTTGGGAGAATGATATGGTCTATTGCGAACTTGAGTATCACATCGATATTGCAATATGCTGATGTAAAGTAAGGCTGTGGCTCACGGTGGGCCTGACCCGGGACCGGCACGGGCTCGCGGTCCCAATGGGCCTAACGGGCCTAGTGGTCCGGTCCCCCGTGGGCCTGGGCTTTTAACGGGTAAGGCCCGTCACGGGCCGGGTAGGACAAAAAGCCCGTCAGGCCCGGGACCGCCAGGCGGGCCTGGTCCGGGCCCAACGGTAGTTTTTTTTTAATTTTTTTTTTTTTTTTTTAAAATAGCCAACGGCTAGATTTTAACCGTTTGAGCTTCATAAAATAGCCATTTTGGCCCCGAAACTTTAATTTAACCCCAAAATTTTTATAAATACACTTTTTACCTATTTCCACCTATAAATACCCTCCCATTCTTTCATTTTTAACTCACAAATTCTCTCAATCTCTCTCAATCTCCCTCAATCTCTCTCTAATTATTTCCATAAGTGCTTACTTTATTATTTCAATTTCATGAAAAATTGTGAAGTTGGTGAATTGAAATATTAAAGTCTTCAAATCTTCAACAATATTCAATTTTCAAGAAGTTGTTCTTCAATTCGGTAACCTCGTTCCAACTCTTTAATTTTTAATATATTGTTGTGTTTGTTTTAATTAGTTTAATTTTTAATATATTGTTGTGTTTGTTTTAATTAGTTTAATTATAATTACTATGGATTTTTCATTGAAAAAAATGTTTGGTGGTAAGGGCAAGGGAAAATCTAAAATTGGTCAATCTAGTAGCCAAGCTACTCCTCCTCCCCCTGTTACCCGTCCTTCTCTACTTATTATTCTTGATAGTGATCACCCTTGTTTCAATTTTCCGATAGTCAATTTTATCATGATGTTGCACCGGTAATCAATTAGATGACCAAACGATGAACCTCTTTATGGTAATCAACTAAGTTTTGAAAATGAGGATTTAGATGAAACGCAACCGGATTTAGACGATACACCTACTAGTCCTATTAATAATCCAACTGATGACCCTCCTGTAGTAACCCCTACATTTGATAGAAGACCTCCTAGACGGGCCGAACCATCTCTTGTTTTGCACTTTTTTACTTAATTAAGAGAAGAAAATAAAGCTAAGTGTAAAAGTTGTGGGTCTTTGTTGGCTCATAAATATACTGGCAACCGTAGCGGTACGGGTAGTTTAACTAGGCACATAATGAAACACCCTAGAGATAAACAGAGATACTTACAAATGAAAGCTGCGGAACAGGGGACTGGTGCAGGTAATCCGGTTATAACTAGTGAAGGTTCAAACTTAGTCCAACCCGGAATTAACACCGTTACCGGCGGAATTTTATACTACGATCCAAACAGGGATCGTGAAGAACTAGCAAAAATGGTAACAGTTATGTGCTTACCATATAGCTTTCCTTCTAACCCCCATTTTATACAATATATTAGGAAAATTTATAATCCTACATATAAAGGATGGCCTCGTGCTACCGTGAAGGCCGACATTTACAAATATAAGCATGAATACGAATAATATTTGCGATATCTATTTACCCATATAGATTGTCGCATTGCAATTACTACAGACATAGGTAGAAGTGCCAATGACTGTGACTATTTAACCGTTACCAGTCATTGGATAGACGAGGACTGGATAATGCAGAAACGCATTATCGCATATAGAATAATTAACTCACGCCACACTGGTAAATTTATAGCTAGCACGGTAACAGACATTTGTAGATATTTTTGCATTACAGATAAAATAATGTCTGTTACCATGGATAACGCGTCTAGTAACACTCACGCAATAACCATGCTTACAACTACTCTAAATCCCTCATTTTCTAATATTTTTCATGTTAGATGCATTTGTCACATTTATCATTTAATTTTCGGGGATGGAATGAGCTTGTTAAACATAGAGATTGAAAAGGTAAAAATGGCTCTCAACTGGCTATTCTACTCAAACCGTAGAAGTAGACTTAGGGAATATTTTAAAAAATGTGATGAATGTGGCCTTAAGGAAAGAAAGGTTCCTAAACCTTGTCCTACTAGATGGAACTACATGTACGAAAGTCTAATAGTTGCGTATGAATATAGACACCCAATTACCGCAACCTACATTGCTCGTGTAGGCGGCAGTGACATTTATCAAGACGACGAACACCTAAATAATCAAGATTGGGTTAATGTTAAAATACTTATAGATTTTTTAGAAGTATTTTCTGTAGAAACTAACGACTTATCTGGCCAATATTATCCTACTATTTCTAATTGTTTAGTTTATATTGCTGCACTTGCAAATTTATTTGATCATTTTTTTGCGGGTGGTGACCTTTATCGAGCTGCCATTGATTGTATGAAAGAAAAATTTAAAAAATATTTTTTCCCTATCCCCCCTATTTATGGCGTTGCGGCCCTACTAAACTCTACCATGAAATTAGGAGGTCCCCAATTTTGGTATACAAAAATTTATACCTCTTTGTCACTTTCGCCTGAGGAATTTGCTTCACTTGAAGATGCAAAAGCCTCAATTCAAATAAATGCACAGACAATTTATAGTGCATATCAAGTTGCCTTAGATCATGCTAGACCCAATATTCCAACTCCTACTTCCTCCACTTCACGACCAGGTAAAAGAACTGCGGGCATAAAGGCCCTCAGTGCTTGGACGGAGTTCAGGGGTTCCCAACGTGGGAATATTGGTGATAGTTCACAACTAAATGAGCTTCAAGTTTATTTGTCGCAGGGACTTGAATCAGAGAATCCCGACGGCTCCTTCGACGTCTTGGAATGGTGGAAGGACAAACAAAAACACTATCCGATTCTTTCAAGGATGGCTCGAGATATATTAACCGTTCAAGCTTCAACGGTGGCATCGGAGAGTACTTTCAGTCAAGCGAGACTTCAACTAGGTGATCATAGAGCGTCCATGAGGGATAGCTTGGAAAAGGCAGTACTCTTCCGAGATTGGATCCGTTCGGAAAGAAGAAATTTCGGACTTGCAGAATCACAACCGGATGTCGATGAAGCTTATGAAGAAATGCTATCAGAAATTGAGCAAGATGCGGCTTCGCCCGGAAGCGGTGATGAACAAGCCTCTTTTCCATCGCCGCCAACGCAAGTTCCTCCGGACTTCGAAGGATTTATGAGATTTATTAGGGATAATACTTAGAGTAATATGTAACTTTCTTAGTTTTTTTTCCTTTTAATGGTGGTATTATTACCTTGTTGTGCTCATCCCATTGGGGGGAGGAAGACTAAAAAAGATAATTGTTTACTTTATTATGTAACTTGTATTTTGGCACATCTTCCTTAGTTTTTTTTCCTTTTAATGGTGGTATTAGTACCTTGTTGTGCTCATTCCATTGAGGGAA
>MCJB01017300.1:140337-166699 GCA_002018475.1 Nicotiana obtusifolia | reverse complement strand
GAGAGGGAGGGGGAGGGGGAATTGACTGATAAGGAAAGTGCATTGTATATCAGAATTATAGGAATTGAAGCGCGCTATTCCCAGAGTCTAACATAACTTGATGCTTTCAAAGAACAATCGACAAATTATAACATCATTGTTTAAGGAACTAGACTAGACTCATACCCGTCCAAAATAATAGCGGTGTCAAAGACACCATGTCCTCGATGAACCATGTGATCATCCATTGGAATAACCATCATTGCTGGATCAAGAATGATTCCGCCAAATATGCTAGAATACATTGCCGGATAAGGTTGCTGCTTCACTGAATTCCATTTCTCGTGCAACTTTTCAAGTAACTGTTCCAACAAAAACATCTTAGTATAGTCACAACGCACCAAAAATGTGGATGGACTATCAATGGATATAGTCGAAAAATTGCTAACATACAGCGACACTTCTTTGGTTCATTTTCTTTTGCTTTAGATCATTAGCTTTTATAATATAAGAACTGCTTATGGCTTAAACACAATCTTGTTTTGGAGGATAAAGCAATTATACTTCCTCTTATTTTGCCATAAGAACTAGCCCCTCAAAAGAAGGTCCCTCCACACTATAGTCTATACTTACTCTTGAACCGCATTGAAAGGAGCAAAATAATCTCCCATGGTCTCAAGTAAAAAAGGGCAGCCCGGTGCACAAAGCATCCGGGGCTCACGTAGGGTCCGGAAAAGGGCCGCACCCAAGGATGTGATGTAGCTAGCCTACCCTAATACCCTCAAGTCATATGTTATATCATGAAACTATTATCTGTCAACTCTTTCAACATTTATTATTATTAGTCTTCTTTGTACTTCCTGTTAGCCCAAAGTTTCCAATATATATGGGTCCAGAACAAATAATTACTCTTTGGAAACTACGATATTGTCATTAACAAGCTAATAAGGCAAATACAACAGTATCTAATCAAGCTAAAGATAAATAGGGATTTCAACAACTCTCACCTCTTCAGAGGACGAGAACACGTGGACTTTGAAATTTTCCCCATTCTTAGTCTCTGTTGCTATAGCTGCTGCTCGGGAAAAACCATATCACAAACACCAACAGCAAGTTATGTTTTGAAAATCATCAAAACTACTTAGAGAAAATCCAATATAATTAGATATAAATAGAGTACCTGAAGTCTGGTCAAAAGAAGAGTTGGAGGCATCCATAGCGCAAAAGATTGAAACTTGACAAAGAAATAGGCGATGGGTGTTGAAAGTGAGGTGAAGGGAATGATGAGGAGCAGAGTTTTATACTACTAGTGGAATACAGATGACATATGAGACGAAAACAGTCCCTTGGGTTCCATACGAGTGTAAAGAGCAGAAAAGAATCAATTTTTTGACTTATCATTTGGAGTTTGGACAGTGGTTTGATGCTTAACGACAGAGCTGCCGTCCAACTACTATTTCTTCGAGAAAATTTGCTCTTGTGTGATTCAAAATGGTCATTTTTCTATTTCAATCGGATGTATGGGCTTTTCGTTTTAGAGCATATGAAATGACCTTCCAATCGATGTTGCACAAAGTTCATAAAAAAGGAAACTGTGCGCTATCTTTCGCATGCAATACAATGTTTTTTTCTTCTCTATCTAAAACAGATTGACATTATTTATCATTACAAAATTATCATTTTTTTTAAAAAAAATTAACTTTATAAATTGTGATTTTATTGTACTTGTTAATGGCCCTTCAATAAGTTAATTTTTATTTCAAAAATATCATTTCATCATCCTTATTCACATTAAAAACTAGATGCTTTCAATTTCTCCGAAACGCATTAATTTTTTCGAAATAGAAAAAAGTAATTATTAAAAGAAAGTTAAGTAAATTTTCTTTAATTAAAGTTTTTTAAACAATAATAGTATATTTGGCCAAGCTTCCAGAATTTATTTATTTTGAAAAAAAAATTATCAGTATATTTTAATTTTTTTATTTTTGGAGAAAAGTCGTTCATGTTTGCTAATCAATTCGAAAACTTGTTTGGCATCCCAAAAGCTTGACCAAAAATAACTTTTGCTACAACTTAAAAGTATATTTTTTCCTAAAAGCTTGGTTAAACACTTTTATTTTCTTAAATAAGCAATTAAGTACTTTTAGCTTCCTAAAAACTTGGGCAAACATGTTATTAGCATTCAAATATATGTAATTGTTAACAATTTATGATTTATAATATTTTAGAATTGAAATATAAGTTTTAAGGAAAATGATAAAAATGGTATCTTACGTTTGAGAGTAGGTTCATAGTAGTCCCTTAAGTATGCTATGAGCAGTTTTGTTTTTTTAACTTTGTCCAAACTTAATATTTTTGGTCTCTATAAAATTAGTTAATTATGTCTGTTAGATTTGACGAGAACCGTAAAAAAAAAAAGGATTTAGCGGGAATTTACAAATAGAGATATAATGTTTATAGTTTCTCTGTTTCTGTTACATTTTTAATATATTTTTGTCTATTGCAGCACTTTTAGGTGTAAATTTCTTCTATTTTTGGTATATTTTTGTGTCTATTGAAGTTTTTTATATTGCATTTTTTAGGGTTTGATAGAAAATTTCTAGAGTTTAAGATTATCTTCTTTTAATCATAATTTCTTTCAATCTAATAGACATAGCTTGTTAATATTTTTTTGAGACCAAAGCTTACTTCAAGGACCAAAATTACTCAAAGCATACTTAAGGGATTACTTTGACCTAATAAACATATTTGAATTTATTGATTTCTGTCACTTTTAAGATGAAGGGACCAGTAATTCCAGATAGTTTTGAAAACGGAAGGTCCCCACGCCTTGTCCGAAATCCTCACCACCAACACCGATACTTTTCTCAGATTTTCACCTACACGTCATGTGAGACGCAGCAGAGTTATATCATAAGGCAAAAATATCTTTGCGCCATTCAACTTTTCTCCTCTGTGTTCTACTCATTGCTCTTCGTCTTCGAGCTTTCTTTTACAGCGCTATAAAGCTTATTCCAGTCCAGTGCTGACGGATTTTGTGGCTCATGCCTGTCAAATTTTTTGCTTTCCTTCTGTTCCGTTCCTTCTTGCTTGCTGCTGAAATCTATCAGCTGATACTCTGCTCTTTTGGGGCAAAGTGGGGCACTTTACTGGGGAATTCTCATTTCTTGAAAATTTATCACACTGATGCTTAAGCATAAAACCTGCTCCTGAATAGAGTCTGAACGACCCTGCAAGTTTTATTGGTGGGAACAAACTGAATTCTTGCAGCCAATTTACCAACTCATCTACCAGGCCATGTTTTCTCCTGTGTTTTGCTTGCCAACAACAATTCTTCAAATTCACCCATCTTACTCTTCAAATAACACAAACCGCCTCAAAACCCACAAGTGTAAAAGCTATACTGACAACAACAAACTCTCTTGTTTCTCAGCTCAGTATGATATTTCTGCAAATACAGAAAGCCCACTGGGCTGCTCTCGAGACATCGAAATAGTTACTCAATTGGAAGTGTCTTATGATGATACTTCTTCTGGATCTGATGCTTCAGTGAATAATTTTGTGGCGGACTCCAGTTTGCTTGGCCGTTTGCTTCAATCTAGTTCTAGTGTAAAAGAAATTAAAATACTGCACGCTATACTTTTGAAGAGCATGAGAAGTAGTACTATATTCATTGAAAATAATTTGATTAGTGTGTTGGTGAAATTTGGGAGATTGAATGATGCTCGTAAAGTGTTCGACCACATGCCTGAGAGAAATGTGGTTTCTTGGACTGCTATGCTTAATGGGTATATAAGATTTGGGTTAGATGATGAAGCTATGGATTTGTTTGGTGAATTTGTACGACGTGGTTTGCAGTGGAATTCCAAGACCTATGTGTGCGTGTTAAGCATGGCTGGGAGGAACTGTGATTTTGAGCTGGGGAAGCAAGTGCATGCTGGTATTATAAAGGGTGGATATAGTAATTTGATTTTGGATAGTTCTATTGTGTCCTTTTACGCGCAATGTGGGGATTTAGAAGGCGCTTTCCGTGTATTTGACGTGATAAAAAGGCCTGATGTAGTTTGTTGGACAACTATGATTACTGCTTGTTCACAACATGGGAGAGGAAAGGAAGCTTTACTCATGTTTTTGCAGTTGTTCTCTGATGGGTTTGATGCTAATGAATTTACTGTCTGCAGTATTCTGAATGCGTGTGGGGAGGAGAGGGAATTAAACTTCGGGAAGCAACTACATGCAACGATTATTAAGCATAGGTTTCGAATGGATGTCTTCGTAGGCACTTCATTGGTAGATATGTATGCTAAGTGCAGCGAGATAGATGATGCTAGGACAGTGTTTGATGGGATGGGGAAAAGGAACACAGTGACGTGGACATCCATTATTGCAGGATATGCTCGTAATGGTCATGCGGAAGAGGCCATAAGACTCTTCCGGATAATGAAAAGGCGAAAGATTTTTGCTAATAACTTGACTATGGTAAGCATCCTTCGAGCATGTGGCCTACTTAGAGCGTTACCAACTGGAAAGGAAGTGCACGCACAAATTATCAAGAGTGATCTCCAAGATAATATTTATTTAGGAAGTGCTTTAGTGTGGCTTTACTGCAAATGCAGTGAAAATTCAGCAGCACATAAGGTCCTCCAAGACATGCCTATTAGAGATGTAGTTTCGTGGACTGCTATGATTTCCGGTTGTGCTCATGTAGGCCATGAGTATGAGGCTCTCGACTACCTGAAGGAGATGCTAGGTGAAGGTGTTTCCCCCAATCCATTTACTTACTCATCGGCCCTGAAAGCATGTGCAAAGCTGGAAGATATTGAGATAGGGAAGCTTATCCATTCCTCAATAAGCAAGACACCTGCTCTGTCCAATGTGTTTGTGGGCAGTGCATTGATCAATATGTATGCAAAATGTGGACATATTCCTGAGGCAATTCAAATATTTGATAACATGCCTGAAAGGAACTTAGTTTCTTGGAAGGCAATGATTGCTGCTTATGCTAAAAACGGATTCTGCGGAGAGGCATTGAAGCTCATGTATCGCATGCAAGCAGAGGGTATTGAGGTGGATGATTATACCCTTGCGACTGTCCTCACAGCACGTGGAGAATTTAAGGAAAATATCAAGTCCAAATCGAAGTATTTCTTGAGCCCAAAATAGTTCTATAGTTTAGACAGAAATGAGGTAGGTCTTAGAAGTTTCAGCAAATCTTCAAATGAATTTTCATGGTTCATTCATGTAGCAATGACACCTGAACACCGAATGCTGCTTCATATTTTGGACCCAGTTACTGAAGTCTGGTTGGTCGCTACTTGCCCATGGCTATCTTCAGGACCTTCAATGAACAAGTCTAGTAGTCCCTGGCTAGCCGGTCTTGCTGAAGAAAGAATGAGGTGAAGTTTACTGGAAACTGCTGGGACTGTGCTTTCAACGGTCGTAATATCCCAATTTTGTGTCTTCTAACCTCAGTGATACTCTGTATTATAGTCGTCGTTAGGTGCCTGCAACCATTTATTATTATATTAAGATCATGTATATCATTATGCGATCAGAATGTTGTAGGACTTGCACTTTTGCTCGGTGAAGTGATGGTGAAAAGAAACAACAACAACAATAAAATGTACTAAATATTTTAATGTTAAAAACATATTGTTTTAATAGTATTTCATCCAGAGGGTTGTCTTCAACTGTTTAGTGAGAACTTCTCATTGATGATTACTTGAAGCAAAAAAGATGAATTATTTAGATCGAAGCAAGTAAGAGTTAATGCCCAGCTCCTACACACTAGTGGATTATGAACTCAAAACTGACAGTAGTTACATTGTATGTGGCACTCAATATGTATAATATAAATGAGGTAGTGTATTGGAAATTATATTGACAGTTCAAATGTAATTGCCATGCAGCTATCTGAATTCTGCATTTGCCATAGTCAATGTTGCATATACTAACAAGTTAATACAATTAGTTCTTAACTGGAAGGAGTTGAACAAATTCCTCTTCAGCCAGCTTGAAAGTCGAATCCTCTCTACTGTCACTTAGAAGTGAAGTGACAGATTCTCTCTGCAACTGTGTTGCAGATGTTAGAGAAATTCAGAAAAAAAAAAAAAAAAGAAGACATAAATATACTCACCGCTACAGCTATTGATCCTTCAGTTTAATGTGGACAACTAATGCAGGGAATCTCCATCAGCTTTTCACACAAATATCTGAAATCCACTTTGACATGTTAATGGTCTTCATTAATGAAAAACTTCTTCAGTTTGCTCAATATACGAGGGACAGCTGCCTACACATTCTCCCACAGATTAACTAGTCGTCTAGAATTTATTACCAACTTACCAAAATGTGAAACTGCTCTAAATAATCAAGATTAGGAGAAAAGTTGTATAATTGCTTTGATATTAAAACATTTTTCTGGAGCTAATATAGCACCACAACAAGCGCGAAAAATTTGAATGTTACAGTAGGAAAGGAAAATCAAATAAACCATAAACAGTGAGACACTGGGGATGATTTGGAATATTTGTATTTTGATATCTTTATTATGTCACTATGCCTCGTTAGAAATTGATAACAAACTGGAAAGAAGTTGGACCAACTTTTTTTCCTGGATGCCTGGTCGTGTCTGGATTAGTTAAGGCCCAAGTTCTACAACAAGACCATTCATGGTAGAGAAGTCTTCCTTACCCAATCTCTCTATTTTCTTTTCAACGATTACAATAATAACAATTACACCTCACTAAAACTATTTGCAATTGCCTATATAAATCTTCTATAATCATTCTACTCAAATTGAGCCGTTTTCTACAACTCAATAAATTTTTATAACATAAAAGTTTAGGAATTCTTCAAATCTCACACCTGTGTCTAGTACACTTGTAACATAAGTAACAACAATTATAATAATGTCTTAGTTCCAAAAAAGTTGTGATCGACGATATGCATGTGAGTTTCTTTCATTTAATTCTACTCATATCATCATATTCCTTTCATTTGACATATATATATATATATATATATATATGGGTTTTGCTAAACTACTACATAGTTGTAGTAGGTTAGCATTTTATGCATATTTGACTTCTCAAAAATGCCCCTAGTAGTTTATTGGAAATTATTAATATGGGAGGGTTTTTTGTCTTTTTACAAAAATTAAACCCCAACACATTTGCTATTCCTATAGTCCCATTCCCTTTTTCCCCTGTCACTGCCTCTCCTATCCTTTCTCTTCTGCTTCTCTTCTTCCCCGCCTTCTTTGTAATTCCTAGATTCTCATAATGCAATATATAACGTACTAAAAGGATACCATGGTCTAATCTATAATAATTAAAAGGTGTATTTATTTTTGGTACCCCAAACTGTTTGATCCCTAAACCAATTTCTTTCTTGTATTTTGTTTTCACGGTAATAACACATTGGCTAACATTTGCTACACCTTTGAAGTCAGTCTTTTCTCTACAATTGAACGCCATAACGTTTTGACCTTCTTTACTATTTGTATGATTTTATTGTATTATGGAAGTAAGCAAGGATTAATTATGAACATCTCTTCAACTCCAACACGTTCTTTTACAATTGAAAGCAAACAGTCCACCTTAATTTCTTCTCCCATTCTCTCATTTTGCTAGATTTCTCCTCCATAATGTCCAATTCTGTGTTTGAATAAATGGGTTTCATTCCTTCGCATCATCAGGCCTTCAAGTGTTCTTTGCATTTTTGTGAGAACTGAGAAATTTTTAGTCCGGAGCTTCGTCAGAGTGGCAATAAGGGACTTGTGAAAGGGAGAGAGAAAGAGTGGGATATAAAGATAAAAGGAGAATAGTTAGGGTGAAAGACAAAAAAAATCCTCAAATATAATACGGTGCCCTTGAATAATAAGGGTATTTTTGAGAAGTCAAGTATGCACACAATGCTAACCTACTGCAACCATACAGTAGTTAGCAACATCCTATATATACGTGTGTAGTATCATGGGCGCCTTTCCAGCCATGCCTCATGACCCCTTGGACGCGCCCCGTGGCGTCCTGGCAAGCCTCCCAACGTCCACCGCCACGGTCGGCCCCGTGGTCTCAGCAGCTCCAAGTGACAAGCGTGCACGCGCCTTTGTCGCCCCACTGATAACCAGCGGTAGTGCCCAGCTACAGGCAGATGCCCACAGCGTCGCGCGCGGACCCTGATCCTAATGACAAAGTTGCTGCAAACGGACTTGTTTCTACCTTGTAGAAGACTAAGTCCTTTTCATTGTAAATATAGAGTAGATTTACTTTATTTTCTTTTAGTATGCATCTACAGCTTTCTTAGGTAAAGTCATGTAACTTTGGTTTATTTTTTTTAAGTATTATTAGGGGAGATCAAGCATTCAAAACTTTCTAACAAGTAAACAATTCTCTATACTGGTGTCTCTCCCCCTAGACACCGCATAGCTTTTTCTGTAATAGCTTTCATTTATACAATCAAGCTTTCATTCTCAATTCTCTCTACTGTTCTCAGTTGCTCACGACATTGGTTTTCCCGTACGGCACTGACAATCTAGTCTAGCGTACGGAGGGGACCTCAGTTGGCGGACAACAATCGTACTGACATCGATTGCTTAGCCTTACGTTGCCCTTACAAAGAACCTCAGGAAGGCGCCGCGTAATAGTTGGTATCAGAGCCTAGGCTCGACATTGGACGAGGGATAATATTGCAATTACCACCATTTCTGACCATGGTGAATCATGGGGATCGCATCTCGACCCTTGAGGAGACGGTTGACGCATTACGGCCCATCGTGGAAATGGTGCCTGACCTAAAGACCAGCCTAGTGCAAAGGTTGGACGACATGGATCGCAGGATGCACCAGGCCGAAGTGGACATAGAAAACATCAGCCGCGACTCTGAAGGAGACCGGCAAACGGCAGCCACAGAGGCAGCCGAAAGTTTTGGGAAATTTGAGGGCCTCCAGCAGGAGCGTGATGAAGATTTAGCCCACAGGGCACAAGAGGCAGACAGGGTGACTGCCATGCAACAAACTATAGACAACTTAACAGGCCAGCTCAACGTTGTCAATGCTGCTTTACAAGGCATGCTTCGAGGAAGCGGGAACCAAACCGGGGGTGCTATGAACTTCGCTCTCGTGACATAGAAACTGAGAATTCCCGAGCCAAAACCATACAGTGGTGCTCGGAATGCCAAAGAAGTGGAAAACTTCATCTTCGACATCGAACATTACTTCGATGCTGTGGGAGGCCTAGAAGAAGCTAAGAAGGTGGCAACTGCTGCCATGTATCTTCAGGGTGATGCTAAATTCTGGTGGGGGGTAAAATACGAAGCCATTAGGGTCGGTGAAGATACTCTTGACACATGGGCGGAACTAAAGGCCGCCATACTCCTGCAGTTTTTCCCCGAAAATGTTGGTACAATGTAAGGAGGAAGCTACGGGAGCTCCGCCAGACCAAATTAGTACGAGACTACGTGCGAGAATTCTCTGCACTTATGCTGAGCATACACGACATGGGGGACAAAGACAAACTCTTCACTTTTCTGGAAGGTATGGAACTGTCACACCTCCTTTCGTACACCCCCGAGGAGTATATAAGGGAGTTTTTCCAATTAAAGTGACATTTATTCGAAATTGAATTATTTATTTAAATTTTAGAGTCGCCACTTGGAATATTTTGGTTGGTGTCCCAAGTCATTACGCTATTTACTCAACCAAACAAATAAAGGACACCCCCGAGGAGTATATAAGGGAGTTTTTCCAATTAAAGTGACATTATTCGAAATGCGATTATTTATTTAAATTTTAGAGTCGCCACTTGGAATATTTTGGGTTGGTGTCCCAAGTCACCAGTTTATTTTTTAATCCCAAATCGAGAAAAATTTGGACCTTCCTTGTGAAATCTACGAACCACAAATTCTGAGTAAGGAATTCTGTTAACCCGAAGGAAGGTGTTAGACACCCTCGGATTCCGTGGTTCTAGCACGGTCGCTCAACTATTATAATTGACTTATTATCTGATTTTAATACATGTTTCTAGCCTATGGTACATTTTATTTTTAACCGCTTTTGTTTAATTATTAGAAAATTGTAACGTCATTTAAAATATGTTATGAACCACGTCACATAAATGCACCTGTAATCCGTAATGCATTTTATTTAACGTTGAGATTTGGATTTGGATCGCATAAATGCGCACCCGAGTTTAGAAATGAATTATTAAAATAATGTGCCTAAAGCAACTACGTGTTTTAACTTTTCGAGGGCCATGGAAATTTGCTAAATAGCACGCCTCGATTTTCTAAAGATTTTAATTTTGATTAAATGAGGGTCATGCCTTTTGAGATTTTATCCGGCACGGCGCACCTCGAATTATTTCAAAAGCTTCTAATATTCGAAATTGTTAAAATCGGGTTACACGAAATGCACCCCCGAAATTGACATTGTTAATATGTCATGGGAACCGTACCCATAGTCACAATGGTTTATTAATCGCGCCTAAAAGTAAACTACGAAAGTTTAAGACATTTAAGAATTAGTTGCTTCTAAATTTGTATTTTAACTATTAAGAGGGCTATGGGTGATCGTTTTTATTTGATGGCTCACCTCTATCAATCAAAAGAGATTCTTGAACCTACAGTTGTTAGAACAATTCATATTACGCTATTTACTCAACCAAACAAGTTACTTTCTAAGTTTCACAATAATCCTAAATCATATACAACATTTCCAAGAAAGCAACAACTCATGCTAGTGACCTTTATTTTTCTCGATGATTCTGAATTACAATGAAATAGCCGTCGGGCTACCCTCATAAATCAATCGGCTACAGGCAGTATCTAAGCAATCAAACACAAATTAGATTAGTCTATCCTGTGGACATCACTGTACATGAATCCTTACCCCTAAGAAAACTAATTATCATTAATGATGGACATCACTTAGTTCATCAACATTTAACAACTCAAAAATCCATCTTTTACTTTTAAGTTTCACAATAATCCTAAATCATATACAACATTTCCAAGGAAGCAACAACTCGTGCTAGTGACCTTTATTTTTCTCGATGATTCTGAATTACAATGAAATAGCCATCGGGCTACCCTCATAAATCAATCGGCTACAGGCAGTATCTAAGCAATCAAACAGAAATTAGATTAGTCTATCCTGTGGACATCACTGTGCATGAATCCTTACCCCTAGGAAAACTAATTATCATTAATGATAGACATCACTTAGTTCATCAACATTTAACAACTCAGAAATCCATATTTTACCGACAAACAATTTCAGAAAATTAACAATTTCATAATATTAACAAGGGATGGGAGTTCAAACAAATTAAGCCATTGAACAAGCTGGATCTATGGAATTTAGGTAGAGAACAGCTAGAATTCCATTCATGATTTCCATTGAATATGACAGAAGTAACTGAACATACCTAATCAGCAAGAGAAAGTGAGACAGACCAAATAAAGGTCTGGAAATATAGAAAACAAAGCTCGACAACTTGAAACACCCGAATTCAGTAATGAATAGCAAGACAACTTCAGTTTTCAGCTTGAAAAATCAGAAAAAATAGGGTAAAAGATCTCCTTGAATCAAATACAACAGCTAATTGTTTTTAGTACCAAAATCAAATAAACCATTTTTTGGTTTTAATTTCTAAATATGGAACTTTAAAACTTTACCAAGGAATTTTTTTTTTTTTGACTTCTCAAATCTGTTTTTCAGATGCCTCTAGGTGTGTAGACGAGTATGAGTGAGAATAGATGAACATTAACGAGAAGAGTGTGTGAATATATGTGTAGTGTATGAGAAAAGAGTAGAGATGAGTGCAGATAAACAGATTTGGCAAACAAACAAAGTCGCGAGAAAAACCGAACACATATTGCAACAGTAATTCAGATCTTATTACAAACCAACAAAAACTCCAAATAACAACTAACACATGATCCATTGACACTGATCAATCTAAATTTACACGTTCATAACTTCAGAGATTGATAGGAAGAGAGATTCAATCAAAGTCAATCATTAGACATGCTAGATCTATAGAACTAGGCAGTAAACATCTTTAATTTCACTCATGACTTCAATTTAAAGCTACAGAGGTGTTTGAACATACCTACACAGCAGCAAATAAGTCTTAAAAGAGCCAAATAAAGGCTGAGAACAGCTAGAATGAAAGTTCAGCTACTAGTTGACAGAGAACAGCAGCAAATAGCTAGTATCAAAGCTAGATCCATTTCGAAACCCAGAAATACAAGAGACAATATAGAAAATTGAAACAGGTACAACTTATGAACTATTTTGCGTGCAAAGCTAACCTAGAAGTCTACTATTTTTTTTTTAATGCTTTTCTTCAGAAAAGTTAGTTTTCTTTTCATTTCTCCAGGTTTTTGAATTTCAGCTGCAGTTGTGTGAGTGCCGTGAATGAAGATGAATGTATGAAAATCAATCAAGATGATTGAGAGTCTGTAGGTATTAGTATGGAAGAATCTGTCAGCCAAAATTTAGGAAAGAGCATCTTTTTGTTAACAAACTTTTGGACAGCTGTCCATTCCAGTTACAAACTTCTAAAATTACCTCTTTTGGCCCAACTTTTATCCTAATTTTACTTGTCTTATTGCATTTTAAGACCTCTCTAGAAGCTTCTTGCATAACTAACTGAGATTCTCTAGACCAATTTCCTACATTACCCTTCAATACTTCAGTATTTACCTCTTTTGTTCTTGCCTTGTTCAAGTATTTACTGTCTTAACAAAACGACTTTTTCGAACCATTAACAATAGAGTTAAGTTACAGTAATTTATCAAATTGGACTAAAACGTGAATCAAACAACTAACTGAACATGCTAACTATGCTGATGAGCGCTTTATCTTGAGAAATTCAGACAAAGTATAGTACTGAAAACCTAGACTAAAAGAAAGAAAGCAGAATTTTAAAAGAACTACAAAGTGAAAACATTAGAAAAGGGAAAGAACTATACCTACATGGGTTACTTCATAATAATGTCAAAACCTCAGCAAACACACATGGATTCTGGCATGCAAGAGGGATTAGCGTAGGTCATCAAAGATGAGTGATCGGACTCCGGTTACATTTCAAAATGGGTCGAAACTAACCTAAAACGATTGCTCTTGTCAAGAGAAATCGATTCGTGTGAGTTTCAAACCAAACGAACAAAAAATCACTGCAGAATCCAACAAACTGTGTAACTAGGTTTTTTAATTTCTTAGATCTAAAATATGTGAAGTTGTAAGGAACATTGAAGGAAATGGTTTGGGGATTAGGAATGAGGAGGCGAAGGCGGTCTTAGGGTGTGATTTTGAACGGATTCGGGGCGGATTAGGTGGTATGACGCCGTGTGGAATTTTGAGGAGGCGGATTAGGGTTTCGGGTAGGGTGTGAGAGACGATGAAATGAGAGGTGGGGGGGGGGGTGCGTTTGGACAGTTATATAGGTTGGGGGGATTAGTTGCGAGCCGTTGGATCACCTGGGATCAACGGCTCAGATCGAGACTTAACCAAACGACGTCGTTTGGGTATAAGGGAATCGAACCTGGGCTGGTCCGGGCAACTTTGTATTGGGATCATCTAATTTTAATTAAAGCCCAATCCGTGTTCCTTTTTCTCTTTTGTTTTATTTTTAATTTCTTGTGTTTTTATTTTTCTTTTTATTTTAAAATTAAAAATCCTAATAGTTAAAAATTCTAAATTGCCTAAATGTGAAATTAAGGTAATTAACTAATTATAAAATTATAATAACACTTAATTCTATGAATTAAAGATTAAAGATTAAGAAAATGTAAAAATAAACAATTTTCGTGATTTTTCAATTTTTATAAAAAAAATAATTACTAATTTAATCCTACAAATGTAAAAACAAATCCTAAATGCAATCCATGATGTTTTTGGTATTTTTATAATTTAGTTAAGAATTAAATAAGCAAGAAAAAATGTAAACAATTAAGAAATCTACTAAAATTCCTAAAAAATAGCGAATAATAATTAAGAAATCTATTTTTTTGATTTTTTTTATAAGAGTATTCTGGGTGTGGCAAAAATCACGTGCTCACAGCTGTCCCTCTTTGCTCGGAGACATAAAGGGTTTTCGGCAAAGATAAAATGAGCAATTCTGCGGGATTTTTGCCTATCCGGGACTACATGAGAAGCATTTTGAAAAGAGTTTGACCGAACCTTGCTTCAAAGGTTGCCTACATATCCTTGGCTACAAAGGAATTAGGTCAGTGTAGTTCTAGAAGTTTTGGTAGCTGGGACTACCGGGAAGCTGTGATTTTCACCGTTGCTGGTGCTGTTACTGCTTGCTGCACTCCTCATTACACCAAAATGGAAGATAAAAAGCTAAGCTAGTTATGTCTATCAGCTATGAGTTACAAGATTCCTATCTACAAATCTCTTGATTCTTGATCTTGAGTCTTAGTTGGTTCTCAAGGCGGACTCTGATCTGAATCTTAATGCTTGTCAGCTGTAGGTGCTGGTTCTTTCTTCAATTTTTGGATCAAGGAGGTACATGCGAAGCTTATGACTTCAATCAAATTTTTGATCAGACCGCATCCTTGTCCATTGCAGCATTCGAATTTACGTTTTTTTTTTGTTTTGTTCTTCTTTTCTTTATTCTAGATTGAGATTCATTCTTTTGGTCATCTCGAATCCCTGTGCCTCGAGGGAAAACCTGCTCAGACACCAAAACCAACAAACGAATCAAAATTTTCTTGCCCCAGTTTCACTAGGAAAATTTCGTGAGTTATTTGTAATTAAAAGCTAAACTATTTCTCTATTGAAAACTATAAAATAAAGGAATGGTTCTCGGGTTATGCCGAGGACGTTATCGAGCGGTTCTATTAGGAAAAAGAAAAAGGGTCTCTGGGTTATGCCGGGGTAAAAGAAAAACAAAGGTCTTCGGGTTATGCCAAAGAGGTCCGCGGGTTATGCCGGGGATAAAATTAATACAAAGATCTTTGGGTTATGCCAAAGAGGTCCACGGGTTATGCCGGGGAGGTCCACGGGCTATGCCGGGGATAAAAGAAAAACAAAGATCTTTGGATTATGCCAAAGAGGTCCGCGGGTTATGCCGGGGATAAAAGAAAAACAAGGATCTTTGGTTTATGCCAAAGAGGTGCACGGGTTATGCCGGGGAGGTCCATGGATTATGCTGGGGATAAAAGAAAAACAAAGATCTTTGGGTTATGCCAAAGAGGTCCGCGGGTTATGCCGGGGATAAAAGAAAAGCAAAGGATCTTTGGGTTATGCCAAAGGGGTCCGCGGGTTATGCCGGGGATAAAAGCAAAAACAAAGGGTCTTTGGGTTATGCTAAAGAGGTCCGCGGGTTATGCCGGGGATAAAAGAAAAACAAAGTCTTTGGGTTATGCCAAAGAGGTCCGCGGGTTATGCCGGAGATAAAAGAAAAAAAAAGGGTCTTTGGTTTTTCTTTTGCTTCTTTTCCTTTTCTCTTTTTTTTTTAGTGAAAAATAATGTAGGAAAGAGTTTGGAGGAGACTTCCCTCTGATTATTGCTGCAAAGTTATTTTTAGCCTTTGTGCAGTTTCTTTCGGGTTGCACCTGCTTCTTGCCAGGTTGCTTTGGATTGCACCAATTTCCTGTTTTCAAACAAAGAGCAATTGTTAGTTTGAAACGATGATTAGTTTTGTGGCCTTGATGATTCTGATCACCCGATCCGAGCCCAATTTCTGATGAGAATCTCCGCTTCTTGCTTGGTTTTCTGAAGGTTTGTCTCTTTCTTGAACCGAGGGATTCAGCTTTCCGAAAATTTCTTGTGACGGCTTGTCCATATGGGCTTTTTCTTGCCTCTAGGGCTTTTGCCTTTGGATTTCTTTTCATTTTCTACAATTTTGAGCTTCAGAGCGTCAGCCATCATGGCCAGTCGGGGTCGACTTGATGCACTCGCTGGGGCTGGTACTTTCCTTGGATTTGGCTTTTATTAAGTGGGACCCTATAAAACCAATCTTGCCACTTTTTCTTTGTATTAGTTTCGGAAATAGGGTTAGATCGAAAGGGATTCACAGAAAAGTAAACAAAGGGCAAGAAAATGAGTTCAGAGAAGTGTCCCTTTCGGGGAAGAAAGAAGGACTTATCTGGGGTGCATGCAAACTTCACATAAGCATGACATGCTTCTTGGACTGGATACCTGATCTGCGCAACTATCCAACTTCTCATAAACCCATCACGATTTGCATTCTGAAACCGCGAAACCTTGCCTGGACTCTTTCAGTACCTATAATGGTGAGGTTTCCTGCTTTTCAATCAACAGCGCCCTTTGTGGATTTTCGCCAATTGACCTCTCTCATTTCTCTTCTCACCGTCGCCTTGCAGTGCTCTTTGCTAGTTTTCACTAACAAGACTCTCATTTTCAGTTTCTCTGCTTACATCGCCTTATGGTGCCCGTGTGGGTTTCCACTAATAAGGCTCTCTCATTTTATTTTCTCTCATTTTGAATGCATTCTCTGATTTTGGAAACCTTCACCGATTGATCAGAAGGACTTGAACAGGATTTGGTAAAGAGAGCTTCGATTGAATTACAACTTTGGAACATTTCAGGCGAAACACCACCGAACCGTTATAACATCTGCCCCAGTTTCACTTTTGGGAAAACTTCGATTTTTATTTTGGTGTGACTGAACCTCAAGAGAGAGGCTACCTACGTATCCTTTCAGAATCAAGTCAAACGTAGTTCAGACTACATTTTTTTTGGATTTGTTTGTTTTTGTTTTATTTTTTATTTTTTTTTATTTTTATCTTTGTTTTCTTGTCTTTCAACTAAACTTTCCAGTGATGCTTTCGAGTTCCAAAGAGGATAATCAAAGAAGAATAACTGGCTCAAAGGGTTAGCAAAGGATTGGAGTGTTTGGGGTAGCGAGAATGAAAGCCTTCGTCATTTCAATCGGAAAGATTACACATAGTACCTTTTGACTGCATCCGCATTCACTGCTGCTTCTGGATCATTTCCTTCAATATCTGTCAGGTACAATGCTCCTCTTGGCAGTATTTTTCTGATGATATATGGGCCTTTCCAATTAGGAGCGAATTTTCCTTTTGCTTCCTGATGATGGGGAAGAATATGCCTTAAAACGAGTTGCCCCACTTCAAAATTTCTAGGCCGTACTTTCTTTTTGTAGGCACGGGCCATTCTTTGTTGGTACAACTGCTCGTGGCAAACTGCAGCCATCCGCTTTTCATCAATCAGGGTTAACTGTTCCAGGCGGGTTTTGACCCACTCACTGTCTTCAATTTCAGCTTCAACAATGATCCGGAGGGAAAGAATTTCAACTTCCGTAGGTATCACGGCTTTAGTGCCATAAACTAAAAGATATGGGGTTGCTTCGATCGATGTACGCATAGTAGTGCGATACCCTAACAATGCAAACAACAACTTTTCATGCCACTGCCTAGAGCTTTGAATCATTTTCCTCAAAATCTTTTTGATGTTCTTGTTTGCTGCTTCCACGGTGCCATTGGCTTTAGGACGATATGGAGTAGAGTTCCTATGCGTTATCTTGAATTGTTCGCATATTTCTCTCATCAAATGACTATTCAGGTTTACAGCATTATCTGTGATGATGGTCGCGGGGATACCAAAACGGCAGATAAGATTGGAATGCACAAAATCTACCACAGCTTTCTTGGTAACAGATTTGAGAGTAATTGCTTCAACCCATTTCGCTAAGTAGTCGATGGCGACCAATATGAATCTGTGCCCGTTTGAGGCTTTTGGCTCGATTGGCCCATTGACGTCCATGCCCCAAGCAACAAATGGCCAAGTTGATGACATGGGACGTAGTTCTGTGGGAGGAGTATGAATCAAATCACCGTGCACCTGGCACTGATGACATTTCCGAACAAAACTGAAGCAGTCTTTCTCCATGGTCATCCAGTAGTAGCCTGCTCGGAGGATTTTCTTTGCCAAAACATACCCGTTCATGTGGGGTCCGCACACTCCTGCGTGCACTTCATGCATGATTTTTCCAGCCTCTTCGGCATCAACACATCTTAACAAGTTGAGATCCGGAGTCCTTTTGTATAAGATATCACCGCTTAAAAAGAAACCACTTGCATGTCGTCTAATGGTTCTCTTTTGGTCTCCGCTGGCTTGTTCCGGGTATTCTTTAATTTTCAGAAACCTCTTGATGTCATAATACCATGGTTGAACACTTGGTTCTGCTTCAACCGTATTAGAATAGTCATGCCTTTCACGGATTTGGATCTCCAAAGGATCAATGTGGGCATTGCCTGGGTATGGCAGCATCGAGGCCAAAGTAGCGAGTGCATTAGCTAATTCGTTATGACAACGTGGGATGTATCTGAACTCTATTGACTTGAATCGTCTGCTCAGATCTTCCATATGTTGCCTATAAGGAATAAGCTTGACATCTCGGGTCTCCCATTCTCCTTGAGCTTGTCGGATAATCAAGTCTGAGTCTCCCATGATTAACAATTATTCGACATCTTGGGCGATTGCCATGTTCATACCCATAATACAGGCTTCATACTCAGTAGTGTTGTTTGTGCAGAAAAACCAAAGCCTAGCTATGGCCGGATATTGCTGACCATCAGGTGAGATCAAGATTGCCCCAATTCTAACACTTTTTGCGTTTACCGCTCCATCGAAGAACATTTTCCAAGTATTGGAGTCTTTGGATATTGCCTCAATTGAATTTACCTCCTCGTCCGGGAAGTAAGTATTCAAAGGTTGGTACTCATCATCAACCGGATTTTCAGCCAGATGATCTGCTAACGCCTGGGCTTTCATTGCCGTTCGAGTGACACAGACTATGTCAAATTCTGTGAGAAGGATCTGCCACTTTGCTAACATCCCAGTGGGAATTGGCATCTGGAATATGTACTTTAAAGGATCCAACCTGGCTATGAGGTAGGTGGTGTATGCTTGCAAATAATTCCTCAACTTCTGGGCGACCTAAGTTAACGCGCAGCAAGTTCTTTCCAGCAAAGTGTACTTGGCTTCATAACTGGTGAACTTCTTACTCAAATAGTAAATGGCCTGTTCTCTCTTTCTGGTCACATCATGTTGCCCGAGGACACAGCCAAAAATTTTTTCCAAAACTGTCAGATACAAGAACAGAGGTCTCCCTGGCTCAGGTGGGACCAACACTGGCGGATTCGACAGATACTTTTTGATTTTATCAAAAGCCTCTTGGCACTCGTCCGTCCATTTGATTGCCGCATCTTTCTTTAACAACTTGAATATGGGTTCACATGTGGAAGTCAACTGAGCGATGAACCGGCTGATGTAGTTCAATCTTCCCAACAAACTCATAACATCTTTCTTGGTTCTTGGAGGGGGTAGATCCCGAATAGACTTTATCTTTGTTGGATCTAGCTCAATGCCTCTTCGACTAACTATGAATCCCAACCGGCTGGGACTCCAAATGCACATTTGGCTGGGTTTAGCTTCAGATCATATTTGCGCAGCCGCTTAAAGAATTTCCTCAGATATCGAACATGATCCTCCCTAGTTTTAGATTTGATAATTACATCATCTACGTACACCTCTATCTCTTGGTACATCATGTCACGAAAAATGGTAGTCATGGCCCTCATGTAGGTTGCCCCGGTGTTCTTCAATCCGAATGGCATGACCCTGTAACAGTATGTGCCCCAAGGTGTGGTAAAGGCTGTCTTTTCAGCGTCTTCTTCATCCATCAACACCTGGTGATATCCCGCGTAACAATCCACAAAGGACTGTATCTCATGTTTGGCACAATTATCAATAAGGATATGGATATTTGGCAAAGGGAAATTATCCTTGGGACTTGCTTTTTTTAGATCTCTGTAATCCACACACACTCGGGTTTTTCCATCTTTCTTTGGTACTGGGACTACATTGGCTAACCATGTGGTGTATCGAACTACCCGGATCACTCCTGCTTTTAGCTGTTTTGTGACTTCTTCTTTGATCTTGTCACTGATATCAGTTTTAAACTTTCTTTGCTTTTGCTGGACAGGGGGATAATCAGGGTAAGTTGGCAACTTATGAACCACCATATCAACACTGAGTCCTGGCATGTCATCATACGACCAAGCAAGCACATTTTTGAACTCAAACAAGAGTTGGATTAATGCATCTCAGGTTTTTTCATCTGTGTGAATGCTTATCTTGGTTTCCCTGACTTCTTCAAAACTACCCAAATTAACCGGCTCAGTATCATTTAAGTTCGGCTTAGGTTTATTCTCAAATTGTTCCAATTCTCGGTTTATTTCCTTAAAAGCCTCTTCTTCATCATATTTCGGTTCTTGGTTCATTACTTCACAGTTAGACAACATGTTTGGATATGGGCATGAAGTCCGCAAGCATGTCATGTTATTTAAAGCCGCATTATTAGAACTGAAAAGAGGAAAGAAAATATAAAATAACAAAATCAGAAGGGATAGAGAGATGAACGATGAAATATTGATTTCATTTCATTGAATTTTGAAGATAAAAGGGTTTACACTAGGAATTAAAAGACAAGAAACTAAGGACAAGAAGATAAAGAAAAATATCCGAGTTACACCCTGGAATAACTCGTGATGCAGAAAAAGTGGCAGGACGGGTCTACCGGGACTCCTGCCTGATTGGGAATGGCGTAGCCTTCCAATTTTGCAGCTTGGCATTGGGTCCCATGTATAGCACCTCCCCTGGCTGGACCATGTGGGTTTCATACAGTATCCGCCTCATAGCCCCACAAAATATCTTCAATTTCTTCGGCCGTAAAGGCTTTATCTTTATCCTCTTCACTGTACTTAGGCTTGACAAACGTTTTATACAGCTGCGGAACCGGTTGAGTCATGACTCAACCATCATTCTTTCTTTTTTTTGCCCATTTTACATCAGCTGGCGTGGGTCGGAAGCCTTACCCAAAGAACTCCTCGCTGGCAATCAAGGTGATTGGTTCAGCTGTTCCTTGCAATGATTTCCCGAGCTCTTTCCCAGTCTGGTAACCATGTCTGATCATTTCTTTGGCTACTATGATTGATGCATTTGAAAGGAAGGGTTGAGGGCAAGGGTTTCCTTCTTCGCATTGGTCCGTGACCATAATTTCAAAGGCTTGATAGACTATGTGTTCACTTCCCTCTTTTGCTTCAAGACATAGGACTGACGGATCCCGATAAATTGATGGCTCATCTTCTCCGTGAACCATAATCTCCTGATTTTCATGTTCAAATTTCACAATCTGATGGAGAGTAGAAGGCACGGCTCCTGCCGGGTGAATCCACGACCTTCCTAAGAGAAAATTATAGGAAGTATCCATGTCCAGAACCTGGAAGGTCACTTCGAAGTCAACTGGACCAATAGTCAGGACTAAGTCAATTTCTCCGATTGTATCCCTCTTTATGCCGTCGAAAGAGCGCACACACACATTGTTGGGTTTGATTCTCTCAGTGCCGATTTCCATACGTTGCAAGGTTGAGAGTGGGCAGATATCTACCCTAGAACCGCTGTCCAGCATGACTCTTTTCACGTAATACCCTTCGCATTTGACTGTCAGGTGAAGGGCTTTATCGTGTGCGGCTCCTTCCGGGGGCAAATCATTCTTGCTGAAGGAAATTTGATTGATTGCGAAAAACCTTTCTGCCATTCTCTCCAATTGTTCCACAGTGGTTTCGATGGGCACATATGCTTCATTAAGAGTTTTGATTAACACTTTTTAATGCTCAGTTGAGCTCATCAGTAGAGATAAAAGAGAGGCTTGCGCGGGAGACTTTCGAAGTTGATCAATTACTTCATAGTCTGCCATTTTCATTGTCTAAAAGAATGCCTCCGCTTCTTCAAGGCCTACTGGTTTCTTAGATGGGAAGCACTTCTTTGTGGCATTATTTACTTCCTCCAGATTGAGATACCTCCCAGCTGGGTTATCTTCCTGAATTCCCCTGAGATCTCTTTGCCTCTGTACGTCACCACCGACTTGTTGTAATTCCATGGCACAGCAATAGGGTTTATCATGGGCCTTTGTGGCGCGCGACTAATAACCACGGGCTCATTCAGCCTTGGTGGAAATACCGGTCCCTGCACCATATAGGTCCCTTCTGGCGCGTACATTTGAGCTTGCTTGTTTAATTCAAACCTCTTAGGAGGACTTAATGGCATTTGTTCTTTCTTGCGACCTCGAGGGACATAAAGAACGGCATCTTTGGAGGGCGCTATCCCGGTTTCAACTTTCACTTTCTCTTCCGTCTTCTGAAGAACGATTTTGCTCTTTTTCTCTGCTTTGTCCTGTTTTGGGACAACTTTTGACTTCTTTTCTATGTCAGCTATGGCAATGATGGCCTTCAGGGCTAGGTCAAACTCCCTATCTTCACAAATCATTTCGATGACCGGCCCACTGTTGTGAGCCGGTAGTGGATTGTTAATTACATTGGGAATATCTTTGTCCCTCAACACTATTCTTTTCAGTTCTATCAAATCTTCCACAGCTCTTTTCAAAGTCCAGCAATTTTCTGTATCATGCCCCTCTGCCCCTGAGTGATATGCACACCGGGTGCCCCGTTGGTAAGAGGGTGACTCGGGGTTTTGCCTATTTGGGGGTACAGGTTGTAGCAAACCCATTTGAACTAATTTTGGGAACAAACTAGAATATGACTTACCAATAGGTGTGAAGTTTGTTTTCCTTGGCGGTTCCTAGGCACGGAAATTGTTCTGTGGAGGTCGGGGATTGTAGTATGCTTGGTAAGGAGGTTGATTTCTGGGAGGTGGAGCTCTGTTTTGGTTGAATTGTTGTTGTGGCCTGACATATGGCTGGGTATTCATCACTGCATACGGCTGAGGGGCATAGGCTATATCTTGCTGAGGATAGTAGTGTTGTGGGGTTCTCTTAGAGAAAAGAGGTCTGAGTAGACGGGGTTTTCTTGCACTTGAAGTTGCCATCGACGATTCTTCTTTTTTCTTTCGATTTGCTAATCCTCCAAACCCGCCTTGGATGGCTTGGGAGGTAGCTCTTATGGCATATTGACTTAAGATCCGCCCTGTTTTCAAACCATTCTCAACCATTTTACCAATTTTGATGGCCTCAGCAAACGGCTTCCCCATTGCAGACATCATGTTTTGGTAATAATCGGCTTCTTGAGCTTGGAGGAAAATTGTGACCATTTCAATTTCATCCATTGGAGGTTTCACCCTTGATGCTTGCTCGCGCCACTTGACGACGTACTCCCGGAAGCTTTCAGAGGATTTCTTCTTTAAATTTGCTAAGGAATTTCTGTCTGGGGCAATGTCAATGTTTTACTGAAACTGCCTGACAAAATCCCTTGCCAAGTCATCCCAGGGATGCCAGCGAGATATATCTTGGTCCATGTACCACTCAGAAGCAATGCCTACCAAACTCTCACCAAAGTAGGCCATGAGGAGTTCTTCCTTTCCACCCGCTCCCCGTAGTTGGTTGCAATATCTGTTGAGATGGGCAATGGGATCCCCATGTCCGTCATATTTCTCGAGCTTTGGGGTTTTAAAACCCAATGGTAGATGTTTTTGAGGGAACATACACAAGTCGGCGTAGGACACACTTTTCTGTCCGCTCAAACCCTGTATGTTTTTGAGACTCTGTTCCAGGCTTCTCATCTTTCTTCTGATCTCTTCTTGTTCAAGGGTTTTTGCATTCATCTCTTTCCCTGAGGTAAACTTGTACCTAGGCAGCTGAGGATAAGCACTAGCAGCGAACTGGGCTGATTCCATTGGGAAAGGCAATGCTTGATAGGTGAAAGGGGAGGGATTGAAGCTAGGCCTAGGCAAAGTAGGTTGTGTCATAGCTGAGCAAGGTGGCGCGGTAAATATGTTTGAAGCTGCACCTGAAACTGACACCTGGGGGTGATCCTCAGAAGGTGTTCCCACAAAGTTAGTAGCAATGGTAGGGTATCCCAGTGGATAGCTCATGGGGATGTTGGAAGTCCCACTTGCTCTGGGAAAAAGCTCGGGAAACCCAGGGATTGCATTTGGTGGTTCTTTTCCATTGCGGAGACGCAGCAATCTATTTTCTTCGGCAGCTGCCGATTCTGAAGCTAGGATGCCTGAGATCGGATTCTCCTCCGCAATAGGAACTGTCGGCAGAGTTATTTCATAAGACATTTCGACGCTTCCTTTTGGCCTCGTGCAATACGGATGCGAAGCCAGATTACCACAAAACCAACCACCTTACTTATAAAACCTGAGCTTAACAGCAAACCGTTAGTTTGGAGCAAATAACATATAGGTAATCGCACGTTGGAGTGTGATGCACCTAAGCAGTTAAATGTGTTTCTACATGTTTCACAACGGTTGCATGTTTCATCCCGACTTTGCCTATTTTCCTCAAAAGTTCTTTTCCTTCCACTTTCCAATTTTCCACTATTTTCTTTCCATCCCTTTTCTTGCTCTCTTTTTCTTTCTTTTTGGGTTTTTCTTTTGGTTTTTTTTCTTTTACGTCCCTCTCTTATTGGAGTTATTTAAAAAATCATGATCAAATCCAATGGGGATTGCCTACGTATCACGACGCCGCGTGAATCAGATTATAATGTAGTTCCAAAAATAAATAAGAAAAATAAAGAAACAATTTTTTGGGGATTTTCGATTTTCATTAATAAAACTCTTCTATTACAAAAGGCTTTAACAAACTCATTTCTTAAAGAAAAACTACAAACAGACTCAAAACAACTCTTGAATTAAAAACTGAAATACAGACTCGATAAATGTAAAATCATGAATACATTAATACTTCAACTCCTGGGGCCCGTGGGACATCGTTCGGTCTTGCCACGGGCCTGCGTGCAAGATCCCCCTGGAGCCGCTCCAAGTCACTCATTATTTGGCGGACAAATATCATCACTGCAGCAAAGAAGGTGGTTTGAGTCATGTCCTCACACGCTTGGCATTTCGTGACAATGTAGTCAGCGATGGCTCGGACAACATCCTTTTCTTGAAGCAAGCGCCCGATTTGTTGATTCTGGGCTTTTAACACCTGAGTGTCATGACGGCTCTGATTCTGTAACCATTGCATATCATACTCCATTTGGGCCATCAAAGCATAACAATACTCCCTATCAGCTTTAAAGTTTCTGGCCTGTTTGTCTGCCTCATTTTCAAGAATAGTTATCTTTCTTTTCAGATCAATAATTGTCCCTTCATATTTTCTTTTCATTTGCTGAAAAAATTATGCCTGCCCTTCTGTGTTTTTTGCCGATTGTGCTCGGATTTTAGCTTGGTTTGCCTCAGACTTTTCTAGATCATCTTGACAATCACGTACTTTCTTTCTCAGACTGCTTATAAGCTTTCCATCCGCTTGGCTTCTTTCCTGGTTTCTAGCAGCTATTTTCATTTACGGGATTTGAGCTTTGAGGGCTTCATTTTCTTAAGTTAGCTTTTTCTTTTCACCCTCATCCGCAGCCGCTTGCAAACCATTTTCGAATTGAAGGTCCCAGACTTGTTTTTCCAGCTTGCTTACGGTAGCCCGGTATTCATATTCTCTGGCCAACCAATTCTACTGTGCTTGTGACGCCTCGATAAATTCTTGAAGATGGGGTCTTTTGGCCGGCCTTCCAGGCTTGACTTCCTTTCTGTACCAAGAAACATAGCCGGGTGAGACTTCACCTCGGGAAAGATCACGCACACAGGTATTTGCTGGCAAATATTGGCATTCACTCCAGATCTGGCGAACTACCTTTTCAGGAAACTGTCCATCAGCACGGATCTCAACTACATGGCGACTAAGGTCTTCATATTTGGGCATTATTTGGCATCTCCCCAACTATCTCAAAACTCGATATGGGGCATAAGGCTAGATACTTTTAAGACCCATCAGGAGGAAGTGAGGCCCGGTAGCTGGCATGTATATGACCTCGTCAACAGGAAACCAACCAAGCGTCCATTCTATCTGTTCTGCGGTGATGGAACGGAGATGGGATGTCCATTCTGCGACCCCTTCTGGCATGCTGAAACCATCAACCCTAGTGTAGAACTCCTCTATGCAGTTTCTCTCAGTCGACCCGTACCTCATGTATTGAGGACGATGATATAAATGTTCGATCATCCATATCTGTAGTAGAAGGTTGCACCCCTCAAAAAAGTCTCCTCCGGCTTTACAGGCTATGAGAGCTCGGAAGATTTCAGACACTATCATGGGCGCGAGGGTGCCTTTGGCCTGAGTGAGCAGAGTGCTAACGACCCCAGCTATCCGTATATCAATATTTTCGTCTTTCCTGGGGAACACTAGAAGACCCAAAAATACTACCATAAAAGCAAAGCACATGTGCTCTTCCCATTTTAATTGATTTCCTTTACTGCATATCTTGCTTTCTGGATTGTTGAAACCCCCTATATGCCCATACCGCTGATATATGAACTGTGGAGTAGAGAAGCCATTTTCCAAATCCGGATATTGGACCCCCTGCTTAT